>JAQGCS010002252.1:0-10702 GCA_034702105.1 Fuscozetes fuscipes
ACACATTGAAGGCATTGAAGGCTAAACATAAATGATTATCTCAATTAACAATTTAGTACTTTTTGTATTTACGTTTTGATCAATAAAATCAAACAATAAAATGATTTTATAATCATTCGTCAAAACGTACGAAAGTTGTCTTCACTGCATAACACACACAGCGTTAAGCAATGATTTGTTTAGTGAAGCCCTTCGTAGTGAAGATAACTTTGATAGGGAGTCCCTATTAGGGAGAGCTCCCATATGTTTGCACTTTTGATTGTAAAATCATCAATTTTTTAAATGGGTTTAGAAAATAATTGATTTGAATTCATACATATTTTTATTATGCTTTGAAAATAAGACAAAACTTATTGGAAATGACTTACAAATGGATCGAAAACTAAATAATTATTAAATCAATTAATCAATTGCTTAAAGTTATCATTGAATTGACTGCAAATTTATAAATATTTCTCATAATTATTGGTATATTTTGTTCGAATATAAGTTAGAATTTTCGACAATTATATCGAAACTGATGTCTATTTCATAGAAAATAAAGAGAATATTATCTCAAAATATAGGAAGAGTTGGAAACGAAAAGTAAATAATTATTAAGTATTTGACCAAAAAATATTCAAACAAATAATTGGACTCAAAATTCGTTTTCTCACAAGAATTCTGTTTTTTTATATAAAGACTATTATTTGTATTTGTTTTGCATAAAACTGTTTTATGTGTTTCACAGCTTATCATTAATTTTTAATTCATGTCATAAAAAGTATTTTGTTTTCAAATCAAATGACAATCAAATTGAATACATAGTGATTATAATGGAAATTAAGGAAAATAATGCAAACTCGCAATAAATATATACAATTAATATGAATACTAATGAATTACTACTATTAAAAACAACATCAAAACAAATCAGAATAACTAAAGTTATAAACAAAAAAAAGACAAATTAAAAAAACAAACAAAATATAAAAAATTGTACTCAAATTAAAGCTAAACATAACTTAATATAAACGAAACGATTAGAGGATTATTATAGCAATGAATTACAATAACTGTTATATTATAATGTTGTGAGAAATACAGTTAATGGCTATAAATAATAAGAGGTATTAAAGCCGTCAAATCACTTAATATTTCACTTAAAGTCTCAGAAATATTAAGTTATTCGACATTTCTCTTAATTGATTCAAACAAATGGATAAACATTTATAATGCATTGGAATAATTGGTAGAAGACCTGAATAAATAGTCAATTTTATAATATATTTTACTCGTTATTACTGTAATTATAGATTCTGTAAGAATTTACGTAAGAAATAAACAAAGTTTTATATATAAGTTCTATCATCTGTTCTCTGGAAGAATATTTTCTTAATTAGAAGCTATTGTTTAGAAAGTTAAACATTATATCAATTATTTAATACTTTTGAAACAATTTGTTTATAAGAATTATGAGAAAACAAAGTTTATTTTGTTTGAAAAACTAAATCATTTGTTAATCGATCGGAAGATCTGTAAGTATTTGGAGATCTCATAAAAGTTGTCTTTGAATGAGATTTGGTTCCTCTGAATATCAGTTTAAACATGGATTTTAAAATCTATGGGTTTAAAGCATAGGTTTCTGCGAAAATACTTTGTATTTTGTTATTAAACATGCAGTGAGTGTTTGGATGAGTCCTTTGGTTAGAGTTACAGAACATATCTTCCAAGACTTGCCGTCAAATCATATTTAAGATTAAAATCATTGACAAAACTCTGAGAAAATAAATGAAAACTTATGATAATTAAGGAAATGATTTGCAAATCAGAAAACAGTTGTGAACAAAAAGTGAGTAAATTTGTGCTGTCCTTATGACTAATGAACGCTCGGATGAGGTCAGCATTAGATTTCAGATTTAATAGTTTTGATGACACCAACCATTGGGACGAGAGGTTGTGTTATGGTTTGCATTGGCTTTGATTCGCTGTTGCGTTGCTTTACTACCAATTCGTTTGTACTCAAGTTGTGGATGTGTTGGACAGGAAGCAGTGGCACTACTGTCTGCAAAACGCTTCTTTGGACTGACAACTGAGGCGGCATATGTTCGGGTGATGAGTCCTCGTGATCTGCGTCCTCTTCTTCGTAATCGTTGTCATCGCTATGCAGTTCGATGTGATTATCGATATTAAGAATGGTTTCGGTGTTATTATTGATGATGTGATTCCTCTGGTGCTGATTAAATGAGTTCTTCCACGGCGTTGAGAACTGACATCCGTTTACTTGGCATTGGTATTGACTTTCGCGATGGACTCGTTTGTGAACATTGACATTACCCTTGAAATTGGTCCTGTAGTTACATCCCGGATGGTCACACTTGAATGGCTTAACTCCGGCGTGAAGTAACTGGTGGGCAGTCAGACACTGCTTCCATTTGGACCGATAGTTACAGCCCTTGACAGTACACGTGAATAGAGATGAGATACGATCCGATTTAGCCGTTTGTGCGTTCGGATCGGCGTCGAGTTGTGCGGCACCTGTTGTTGTCTTAACGGTAGCGTTGGGTCGGCTGACAGTAAATCTGAACTTCTTCTTCCTTTTGCGTTTACGAATCATATTCGATGAGAAGTTATTATTTTTGGTCAAATGATGGCTTAAATTATTTGTCGAATGACTCGAAATATTATTATTGTTTTGAGTATTGATTATTAGTGGAGAGTATTCTTTGTTTTCGTCGGAATCGATGCGATGTCTGTGCTTTTTATGAATCTTAATGTTTCCCTTATAATTGGACTGATAGCCACAGCCGGGGATATCACAGGAGAAGAGCATTTCTCCCGCGTGTAACCTCTTGTGCATAACTAAACGCTGTCTCATATTTGTGCGAAAATCACATCCATTCCAATCGCATTCGAATAGCGATTTGCCAGAAGACAGATCCTGTGCCAACAAAGGAAGTACCTCGATCATTGGAGAGCCTGACCTCTGGTGTTGTGACTGTGGAGAGGCCTCGGTTGAATTGATGACAACGGGATCGTTATCATTGGTTTCCATTGACATTTCGCACAACTCCTGTGGCATCAGAATCATAGAATTGTGCGAAGATTGAGCGCAGTCTTCGTTGCGGTCACTGTCATAATAGCTGTCGTTTGCGGACACTTCATAGCGTTCCGAGAGGTCGATCCCACCATTGGCTTCAGTCGAGTCATTTGTGGTGTCGTTATTGGCATTAAATTTATGCGAAATATTGTTTATAAGATTATTGACAACCGATTTGTTATTGGATTTAATGGAAGAGATGTTATCATCCATTGACTGCATTTGAGACATGAGCTGATACTTGCGTTCCCACGCTTTCAACTCATCCTCGAGTTCCTGGACGTCGTCCTTCAACTGATCCAATTGATTATTGTCTGTTCTGATGGCGGCGTCGACCATCAGATGCAAGTATTGGATGCAATCACTTGAGACCCGTTTGATGTTATCGAGGAGATGGACGATATGTCTCATTGCGCACAACTCGTCCTTTAACTCATTGGTCTCGCGCTCTAACACTCGGTTCCGTTTGTCCCGAAGTTTGGCGGAAACCGATTCCATGGCTATAATCGACACAAATATTAGTCAAATATTATTTATTCACAAATTATCGCAAATTTGTTTTAATTAATATTTGGTTTCAATAATTTTCTTTGTTTTCAGTTTAGAGTCAATTATAATAAAAACAAAAACTTTGCGTTAAATTCAAACCCAAAACAAAAAACATTTGAATTCACATTATATTCATTATATTGACTGCGATTTTAAAACACGAATAAAAATATTTTAAAATGATTTTAATGACAAAATGGAAGTAATGACTGACTGAATGGGTTTTTATGAAAATGAATAAATAATCGATTTTAATGCATAATTAAATTAGTTATCTTTAAAGCACATGTCTGTGAGAGTCAGTAAATGACATTTATTGACAATAGACTGTACTAGAACATAGCACAGCACATACTGTAGAGCTGTTCGCAGGCAATAACTTTTGCATACAAATTGATACCAAACAAAACACTATTACTTTTCCCATCTTTTTGTTTATGTTTTTATTTTTCATAACAAAACTTTTCCTTTCATTCACACGACTGACACAATTACTTACTTTGTTGTGTGGGTGAGCACAGGTCAATTTGTCTTTGTAAATGTCATAGGTCTGTTCTAAGAGGTAGTTGTTAGTCTTGGTCAATTTGTTGGCAGATGTAATAACGATTATTCAAATGATTAAAAATATCCGTTAATTATGATATTATGAGACCTCTATTTGGGTGTTCACCAAATCTGAGGCACTCTATAATTAAATATTCAGTCTATTCATAACAAATATCGTTACAATTTTTATTCATTTTCTATTCCCTTGACTTTAAGGAAAATTTTAACTTGAAAGTTAACTTGGTAATCATAAGTTTTTGAATAATTTTACGCTTAAATTAACAAATTTGACCTTGATATCTGCTTTTAGATGAAGATAATAGAGCTGTAGCTGAGAATTAAAAAATAAGACATGACTCACACATCTACTATAAAAGTAACAGTATAATTGATAATAGATATAAAGTTCGTAGCTGCTTTTATATCTCTTTCCACAGTCTAATAATTTATTTCAATTAAATTTAATTACTTTCGATAAAAATATTTGCAGAAATTTTAACATACATTTGGTTTACGTGAGAAGCAATCAAAACACTGAATAGTATTTTATTTGATCAGAACTTCACTTCAAAAGACATAATACACAATATTTTTAGGCATCAAATAAAATCTCGAAGAAAAATAAAACACTACTAAACATAAAGAGTTTGATTAATTATTATCCAAAATTGAATACAAAGAAACATTCTAGCATTGTAACTAGCATTGTAACTGGCTCCTAATGGAAAGCCACTAATAGAAAGAAAGAAAAACTCGTTTTTAATTTTCTCTCCAATCCTTTTAATTATTATATAAACCTCTATTATAATACGTTTTATTCTCTTTGTAATATCAAAATCAATGAAAATTTTTTTCATACATTCATCTCTCTATTATAGTTGGAGTGAATTTTTTTCACAGCCCATAACTAACCTTGAAAATGTATAAAACTTATTATTATTTAGATTAAGTAATTGAAACTTTATTCGAGTCACGAAAAAACTTGTTTTTTCATTAGAAACAAAAAATCTCTTTTTATATATATTTTATATGTATTTCTGTGTTTCATATTTTAATTGAATCGAGAGATTATTTTTAGTGAAAAGTGAGACCAAAAGTAACTTCAGAAATGCTTCGAACAGACTTTTCATTGCCTTTTATTAGTCATACATTTTTAGCACTCATTTATTGTGAAGAACTTGTTTTTAAACCATAGTTAACATCTAATTAGACATTAGTTTAGAATTTGTTGGGAAATTTTTTTTCCATAGAAATACTTTTTAATGAATCATTTTTTAGAATTTAAATAATTTATTTGATATTTCCGACGCTTTTTAATAAAATTTTTTTGAGTCACAGTTTTGTTAAATAAATTTCTTTGAAATCAATGCAATGGTTGTGGTATTTGATACAAATCAGACAATTCAAGGCATCGAACCGTTTCTTTTTGATTGTTTCAAATTCTTTAAAATCGATGGAAGAGTCACTATTCTCATCGAAATTATCTAAAAAACAATTCCAACGAATATTGTGTTTGTCGGGACCGCGAAGAGAGAAGTGGTCCGCGATTTCCAGTGCTGTTACTTTTCGTCCGAATTCGAAACTCACCACATCTGATATTATTTGGAAATATAATTAATCTGATTAAATTAGTCCTAGTTTTAATATTGCCAAAATTTATGGCACTTTTATTACTTATAAAATGGAAAAATGATTTAAATTCATAATTAAATCCAATTAAAATCTTTTTTATTCAATTTAAATGTAAGATTAGAGATAGTTTTCAAGGATATCATTAACATAAACTTGGAATAAATTTAAAGCCAATGAAATATAAACTCAAACTAAAACTTAAAAGTATAATATAACATACCCTGTGCATGGAACAGCTTTACTAGATAAGACTGGAATTCCTTCACATCTACTTTCTGATCATAATTGTCGTCGATGTAATCGAAGAGTCGACTGGTATTCTTTTCATTGGGATATGGTATATTACCCATTATATAGTCAGTTATGAGACCAAATGAAGCAATCGATGCTGTAATCCAATTGTTGAACACTAAGTCAAAGATTGTTATTCGAGACCGAAGTTCTCGCAATTCTGCAAATATTTTCAATTATTTATTAAATATTATATGAAATGAAAGGATTACCAAATTGTGACTCAATTGTAGTCAAAGCGAAGGCAAACAAAATTAATAAATATATAATTGTATTATTATTCATGATTTGCGAAATGACCAGTTATTAGACTAAATTCAGCTCAAAATGAATTGCAAACAAAATGATTTCTTTGCGGATATGAAGACTGCAGTTAACCCAATAATCAAAGCCTATCACAAATAAGACGAGGATTAATGGCAATCGAAAAGCTGTAAATCTTCTGACTGTTTCCCCTCAAAAACAAATCCTTTTCAGATATTTGGGTCGAAAAACTTAAGCATAAAATTAGAAATTATTTTCATTCAATTTTTAATTTTTCTATAAATGGTTGAGTTCTCAATTGATTTTATTACCAATTTTTGTAGTGATTGTCAGAATATATTTTGCTATTTGTGGCGAACTTTGTATTAATCCTTTTTATTCTTTCTTCGTTTTTGTTCCTCAATTCTGGTACTCCATCTTCGGAATGGCGCAGGGCTATTGGATGATCTATCCCTTCTGTTTCTGTCCCTTTGAGGTGATGAGGGATAAAGAATTCGATGCATGGTTTGTGGTGAAGGCTTACCTCTTGACATACCTCTTGACATACCTCTTGACATACCTCTTGACATACCTCTTGGCATACCTCTTGACCTACCCTTTGACTTACCCTTTGGCCTACCCCTACCCTTACTCTTTGGCCTACCCCTACCCTTACTCTTTGTTTTACCCTTTCTTCCTCGTGAATCACTGCCTCTACCTGGTGGACCTGATAAACTAGAACGCGATGGACCAGCACCTGATGAACCAGCACCACCACCGTAGTCATTTGGATGTAGATGCTGATAAAGTACTGGTTGGTCGTCTTCACTTGAAGAGTCCATCAATTTGGGAGCACCACCACGACCTCCACCACGGCCTCCACCACCACCAAAATCTCTATCTTGATCAATTACATCCATTATGTCATCGGGCTCGTCCCCTTGCTCTATATCTTCAATGGACTCATCTTCCATTATATTCATGAGGTCATCAAAGGGAATTGGAGGCTCAGCATCTAATTCTTCATCAAATTCATCTATATTTGCAAATTCATTGGCCCCATATAGTGAAGGCAACATTAGAGAGGGAGTAGGGCTCACGGGAGGTGATATTCTCTGCCTACTTGTGCCAACTCTACGTGGAGACATTTGAGGTGGAGGATGTGTTCCTTCAAATGGAAGGGGTGGTGGATAGCCAACATATGGAGGTGTTCTTGGAGCTCTTGATTGTGTGGCACTCGGTCTCGGCGGTGACAGGGGAATGGGAAATCCTCGCCCTTCATGAAGGTTTTGTGGTCTTATTTGTCTAGGTTCTTGTCTCATTAGGTCAGCACCGGATTCCATTTGCCAATCGTCGCCCTCATGTATGAGTCCAAATGGAAGTGGTGGTGGCAGATATGGTGGTGATGCCGCATATAGAGGTGGAGTATTAAGGGAAGGAGGACCACCTAAAGATGGATCATGCCTATAATAATAAGGATATGGATACTGAGGTGGAGGTGTGTGAGGATGTTCTTCAGCGACCTCTTCTTCTCCTTCCTGTCCTTCCTGTTCTGGCTGTTTTGAATGATCATGTTCCATTTCTACTGAATCTTTAGATTTGTTTCAAATCTTTAGGGAAATGTCTTAAAACTAATCATTTGATTCATTTCAAAATAAATTTAAAAAATCAAATGATTGTTGATTTTGTATGTTTTGAAAATTTCAATTTCAATTCAAAGCAACCATTTTTGAAGACACGAGACTTAAATTTGTTTTAAATTTTAAGTGAATTGATATAAAGTCTGGAATCTTTTTATATTTGAATTTGGCAAAAATGAAGCGTTTTCTAAAAGATTACTGTCCATGTTGTTTTGGACAACCGGTTATCGGCAATATTGAAGAATTATTTGAGAAAAAAGACGAATCAGAAGTCGAACAGCTTTCCTATGATAAGGAAGAAATGACCGAACAAATGATCGATACGAGTGGGTGGCAGTCAAAAGAGATCGATAATCTCACTCCATATAAGATCAAAGATTCAGATCTTACCAAAGAATATGTAGTAAATGAGAGCCAAAAAGAAAACAAACTCAAAGAACTTGGATTTGAATTGGGAGCCGATATCGGAATGGGATCCTATGGAAGGGTTCGCAATGCATATGTAGTGACTGAGGGAAACACTGACAAAAGGCCAGGTAATAAATTGGCATGCAAGGTCATGGCGTTAAAGCGATTGAAGTTTGGAGCCAAATACAAGGTCCGAATGGCTCACTTTAAGAATGAATTGTTTGTTTTAGTTAAGTCCAAACATAAGCACATCATCGGAATTAAGAGCCACTTTATTCTGAACGACGACTGTTATTTGATAATGGAGTATGCCAACAGTGGCAACATGCGGAATGATGTTAAAAAGTTGGGCCCCTATAAGGAAGAAGAAGCTATGATTTATTTCGCTCAGATGTCCAGTGCAATCTATTACCTGCACTGCCGGCTCGGAATCGCACATTTGGACCTAAAACTGGACAATTTCCTAATATTTGGTGGAAATGACTTTAAGAAGAGAACAGTAAAAGTGACTGACTTTGGTTTGAGTCGACTTCGAATCGATGAAAAGAAGGGAGTTATAAAAGAAAAGAATCCAAGGGGAACTCTACCGTTTATGTCACCTCAAGTACTCAATCTTTATATTCGCGACAGATTAGACGAGGAATCGGTATTCGGAAAATTCAAACCATTCAATCCTTTTATAGCGGATATCTGGGCTCTGGGCGTTTGTCTCTATCTAATGCTTTTCCGAGAGTTTCCGTTCCCTATTGGAGAAGAACCTCGATTTCTGCGAAATGTATTGGAAGCTCAGAGACATAAACAATTCAAATATCCCGAAAAATACGCAAAGAATTTGTCAATTGGTTGCAAAGATATGATTGAAGACTGTCTCGAACCCAATCCACATAAACGGCTCACAATTCAGAACATAGTTTGTCACTATTGGTTTGAAAAGTCTTTCACTATCGAAGAGCTGTCGGGTGCCGACACTTGACTTCCATTTGATTCTTAATCAACTTTTAATGATTTATATGAAAACCAATTTCTTTTTTGTTTAATTTATTTTTATATTTTATAGTAAATAAATACATAAGAATTCACTCAAATCGTCAATTATTTTAATTATTTTTTGTGTCTATCAAAGTTTGAGTTCAAATGATTCCAAAAGATTTGATTCCATAAGTTTTATAGGCAAACAACCATGGTCAAGTTTTTAGAATTATCTTATATTTCAAGAAGAAGATGTGCATTCTATTAACAATTTTCTTCTTTACACTTTCTTACAGAACCTAGCTCATTTAATAAGTAACCAATTCATTGGATAAGTAATTTCCTAAAAATGGAATCAAGTAATAAACTTAATCTAAAACTCATTTTTAGATAGATCCATTTTTTTAGTAATACAAGTTTTGTTGCAAATTTGAGCAAGAAGATATATTTTTCAATTATTTTGTCAAAAAATTGAAATTTTTAAAATTCATACAAATAATGTTAATTATTTAATCCATAATAATAACAACTATTTTAAGTTTTTTTTAAATATTTTCAAATAGAAAATTAATCGAAGCCTCAGTTTTAGTAAATTTTGCTAAAGATTCGGAACAAATCCAAAGATTCGGAACAAATCCAAAGATTCAGTAGAAATGGACTCCAATCAATCAAAACAGGAAGAAGAGGAACAACAGAAAGAGCAGCAAGGACAAGCTGCACCTCCACCTTATAGTCCACCACCTGGTGGCGAGTGGGAAGAGTGGCAAGAATGGGTTGCTCCTCCTCCAGGTGCACAACCTGCTGGTCAACTTCCATTTTATGATCCACCTCCAGCTTATACATCACCTCCACCTTTTAGTCCACTAGGACTAGGACGAGGACAAGGACAAAGAACTCCACAACTAACTCCACAACTAACTCCACAACGAGTTCCACGAGAAGGGCGAAGAGGGAGAGGGAGAGGAAGAAGACTTTTCCAACAAACTTCTCCAGATATAACAGAAGGTATGACAACTCCACCCTCAACTCCAAGACTGCCAGGAATGGCGGTGCCGAGTGCTGCATTGTCAAGAGCTCCAGGAACACCTTATAGTCCACTAGGACAAAGACAAAGAAGAGAGCGAACTCCGCCGCCGGCTCCACAACGAGTTTCGCTCTTCGCTCAGGGAGGACAAAGAGAAAGGGGAAGAAGACTTTTCGGAGACACTTCTCCAGATATAGCAGAGGGTATGGCAGGTTTGGCAATTTCACCCTCAACTCCAAGGACTCCAGGAATGGCTACTAGAGTCGAATCAATGGGGAGTCCAGTGCCGAGTGCTGCATTGTCAAGAACTCCAGGAACACC
>JAQGCS010002253.1:0-10701 GCA_034702105.1 Fuscozetes fuscipes
TGTCAACAAAAAAAGAATTAGTGGTTACGAGTCACGCGCTCTTAATCTCGGGGAACGCATTTTCAATACGCCCTTTATTTAATAATTCTTGATAAATCTTCAGGGAATAACTTCAGATGTGTTCAATATATTGGAAGAAATATGAATTTTGCACAAAATATTTAAAGTAAAAAGTGTTGTATGAGAGGAAGTAAGGGCTCGAGCCTTATGTTCAACACATATCGTAAAATGAAATGTCAGTAAATTTTATTATTGGCATCAATTCGTCGAAAAATTGCATCAATTTTTGTGATTTATTCGAATAAAAGATGAGAACTGTTTAACGCATTTCGACTTTTATTACACAATTCTCTCTCTCTCTCTCTCTCTCTCTCTCTCTCTCTCTCTCTCTCCATGTCTAATAAAATAGGAAATATATTCTTATATTCAATTCGAATAAATAAAGTATTTTCCGCTTCGTTTGAAAACAAATAAAGTGAATTGAAATGCATTTCAAACATTTAAAGCGTTGAAAATATTTGTCGAAAGCCTTCTATTGGTTCCAAACTCTTATATTTCATAAGATTTTCGATTCAAACGCAAAGGTTCGGAAAAATCAAATTCATTGATGCCTTTAATCTATCGATTTATTTGTGACCCGATATTTATTGATATTCTTCCAATACTTTGCTCGAACCAAATGCCAAATCACAAAAGTATGCGAAACATTTACAAATAAATTCAATTTTAACTCAAAATCAATGCTTAAGATTATAAAATTCTGTTCAATAGATTTGGAATTTTTGAAATTCTTATTTGATATGAATTTAAGTTTGAAAATAGTGTAAAAATTTTAATGTTTTATATATTCAAGATACTTTTTATGTGTTTGGTTTGTGAATGATTGGATTTTTTCTAAGAAAATAATTCAAATTTTGAAAAAAAGTATAAATAAAACCTTTTTTGCATCGAAAGAATGGACACATAAGAGGGTCAGTCTTTGTCCACATTAATAAAGATTAAAGAGATTTGTCTTAAACCCTATCTTTTATTTTGTGACATAAACTAAGTCTTCGATTTGTAATATGTTTTGGGAATAAACTCTTGAAATCAAAGAAATGGAAGTTTTCTTTGGAGAGAAAGACAGCTCTAATTCAATCAAATTTATTCTATGAAAAGAAATGTCACACAATTGCGTTCTTGGCTTTTAAAGCCATCTCTTATAAGAAAAGTACTATATTTTACAAAAGCTTATGTAAAATATTGTGAAATTCTCCGCAATATTTCTGAAAAATAATTTTACAATAAATAAAAGATTCTCTTAAATGAATTAAAAGCAAAATATTCTCTAATTTTTAACAGAAATCTTTGCGAATGATTTATGATTTGCTAAGTTTTTAATGTTTTAAAACTTTAAATGTAAACAATTATTAAAACGCCGCTTAAGTTTTGATTTAAAAACTCATTTGAAACAACAATAAAGTGGTAATTATTGTTAAGTTCAGACAAATTTCGTAATTATGGAAACAAATATCAAATAAAAACATTGAATCAAAAGATTTTTTGGTTCATAAATGAAAGAAAATTGTCGTCAATAATAGAGAATAGAAATGTTTTGGGAATAAACTTATTATTATATTATTGTAGTCATATGTATGTTATAGTCGTGGAAAATATTGCTCTGATTTTTCTTAACATTTAGTATACGTTTTGTTTTGGGTTTGAATATAAATACAGTGAAATATGAATCGAGAATAACAATAGTTTATGAAATAATAAATTGCAAGCAAACCATCATTTGTAGGAATGACTAATCCCTGGAGCTGTATTTGCCTATCGAATGCTGTGCACAACATAACCAAATGAGAACTACATTTTCCATATTATTATTTCAAAATTTTTTATTATCTGAATTTCACTCAATTTAGACCAAAAGAGAACTTTTTTGCGGAAAATAACTATAAAAATGAAGAATGAATTGAAAGCTAAAAGACTTATAACCAGAGGAATAGTCAAAGAAATCCAATACTTTTACTTATCATTGAATTGCAGAACAATTTAATGGATAATTCAATTTAGAAGTTAAATGACATTTCAGTGTTTGAATCACTTTTGGATAATAAACCAAAAAATATTTGTCCAAATGAAAGACAACGAAAATATTGTAATTTAATTGTGAGTCTAATATATTCTTTGCGTGTGTTATGTGTTTAGCGGTGAAACAGTTTACGTGATTTTCATTTGAAATTCTTGTTTCTCTAATTTAATGCAAAATTATATTCAAAATTAGATTAATTTCTATGGAATTGTATCAAAAAATTTCGATAATTATTATTTGGATTAATGAAAGTTATGGTCGAAATCATGTCTCAAATAAATGATAATTTAATGCATTTATTGTTTTGACAAAAATCTGATTTTTGTGATTCGAGACTACACTCCATAAAAGGCATTCCTTTATTGTCAGTGGGTTTGGGCGGACACAAGTCCATCAGACAAGCAATGATTTTCTATTAGTCTTAATGATGAGCCAAATGAATAATAATGCGATTAATGGCTGTTTGCGTCAAATGACCCGATCTCTTGAAAAATGATAACTTTTATAACATTAGAGCCGAAGTCTAAGTGATTTCGTGCCCACTCTTACAGTTCCCTATATTTTAATCATTTACTCAAATGAATTCACGTTCCATTCCCTTCCCAATTGAATTTGTTTCCGGTGATTTCAAACTTGGTTAAACTACAAGAGGATAAAATTCGTGGAAATTCAGGAAATTCAATAGATTATACCAATATTATAGTTGGAAATTGAGCATAGCACTACTGAATTCAGCTACCCTTGAAATTGATCGTAAAATGTATCATAAAGCGAATTATATCACTCATAATATTATCAGGGTTGTCCAAGCGGGATTTACTGAAAATACCACTGAGTTTGAGATTTTGGAAAAATTGGGGAAAATTTTAGAGGGCCTAGTCAAATTTTGGGTCGAAATTTTTGCTAATTTAGCCAATTTAAATCGAATTTAAGCTAAGTAAACTTAATTATAATTGGATTTAGAGCAATTTAACCCATCCTTAGGGTGTTTTAAGGCATTTTATCCAATCGCTGTATCTCTAATGGTTGTGGATTATAATCCTGTATAAATTGTTACTGATTCGTCTCTATGCACAGACAACCTAGCTAATAATTGAATGCAATTTTAATTACAATTTTTGTCACAAAACTCAGAATTAATAAATCGAACAAAACTTGTGTTGGAATTGAATTTGCATTTCGTGAGAGAGTTTTGAATAGGAATAGGAGTGCAAAGTAGTGCACACAATACCAGTCAACACAACAGTCATTAATTTTGCAAAATTCAATACAATTTGAAAAATGTTTGTATGAAATGAATGCAAACTATTGTGTATTTGTTCACAACTGACGCTCCAAACAAACAGTTTTAATATCGGGAGAAAATGCATTATTAATATTTAATAATTTGTTTCCTGAATATTTAATAATTATAATAATGTTGAATCACTTCTCTTTGACCAACAATTATATAGAAATTCAATTTAAAACTCGAGTAATAGTGAGTGGAAGACACCGGAAAAAAGTTTCGCTAAAACAACACATTTTATTATTAAACAACAAGAGATGAATGACAAGAATAATGCAATTCTCATATAATTAAACAAATGTGTCCAGAATATGACACATCAGCATGTGAGCATGTCAAATTGATTGTCAATCCAATAAGGCTTTAGTCAAAATTTATATCATTTGTTTCGAAAAAATAAGAATCGGTTGAAACCGAATTACACTTTAATTAATACATTTTTGTTTTGATGTTTTATTCATTAATCTAATTGATAACGAATTAAGTATTCATTAAAATCAGGTCTCATCCAAAGTATAAGAGATGGGCACTCCTTCACTCAGTCACTCATTCTCTCTGTCATTACGTTCACGGCTTTTGCAAACAGACATCGCTGTTATCTCAAGAATATTACCATTACTCTTATCAGACAGTGTTAGGGCCGGAAACCTATTTACTCGTTTCTCACACACACATAATTAATTAATTAATTATGAAAGCCACCAAGGTATACTTGATTTATATCAACTTTCTCAAATTTGTCGATGAGTATTACTGTATCCAATCAGTTCGGGTATGTTTTGTAAAAGACTCAAATATTTGAATAAATTGCAAGATGAAAAATGAATTAAAATTTTATGAATATTTTAATCGTTTGAAAATCTTTGAATAAAATGTGTTTACATTTAGAGTGAAATATACCCGAAATGAGTGGTTATTAGAGTTCAGGATTAGACCATTAAAGTAAAGAATGAGTCAAATATTTAATTTTTAAAGAAATATATTTTTTGAAAGTCGATTATCATTAAGTTTATGACCGAAACAAACGTATGAAAAGTTTTTTAGTTTCAATGATGGCATGTAATTAGCAATTAAGTCAAAATATATTATAACAATAGACTGTCGCATACCAGAGCTAATCGACAAAATGCTGATTCAGTCATAAAGAGGGAACGACATAGAAAATCAGTGCTAAACCGCATTAAAATACCGGTTCATTAGAGGCAAAACCGATTATGAAAAATGAGAGAAAATTTTAGTGATTAAAACATTACTTAATTCTCAAAAATAGATTTTATCGATTTGTCCTCAATTCACATGTAATCAGAATCATTAATGGCGGTCCCTTTAAAATAGCCTTTCCCTTGTCATCACCACAAATATTCATTTGCATATAATCTCAAATTTATTTATTATCGAATGAATTTATTATGCTCTAGGTCTCTTAGCTCCCAACAACGATTTGTTGTCTACATTTGGTGAGTAATATGGAAAGGAAATCTTATTTTTTCATGCTAAAATTAATGCTGAGCATTAGGGTCAACCTTATTTGACAGTAAAGCCGCCCCATCCCTCTATATTATTATATGTTATGTAAGGCCTATTCCTTGTGTTTCCAATTGGATTTAAGGAAATGACCAAGGTGGCCAAAATTATTTCCATAAAACGACTTTTTCTATCTTAAATAAAATTTATACATTCAATAAACATTTTATACTTTTTGATTTTTTGTATTGAATGGCACCCTAGACGTGGAAAAAAACTTCTAGGTTACTCGAATTTTGAGTAATAGAATCTTGATAAATAGAATAATGAGCATAAGATTTAAATTTAGACTGCCATTTTGAGTTAGTACATTGAGTATAAAATATATGGTAGAGTGGATATGGATTTACATCTATATATTGAAATTAAACAAGGGAATTTTAGCTTATTGGGAAATCTAATTTTAATTATTAATCAAAATTCAATTTTCGTCATTTTTCGTTAAGCCGTAAATGATTTTTGCACAAGCAAATTTTGACATTTTAATATAAAACAGATATATACTTGGTGAATATATTTAATAATAAACTCAAATAAATTTGTCAATTAAGATTTGGAATGACAACTATAATTAATTTTGAGCTTGCAAATTCTCTTAAATCAAAGGTACAGTTAATGCTATATGTGTTACAGTAATATAATTTCTTAAATCGAAATTCCCTTATATTTTCTTCCCATATATGAAAACATTTAAATATTACAGTAACCATAGAAACGGTTGGTGCGGAGAAATTTTTTATTTATATCAAAATTGCCTTAAGTCGAGGATCTGTTGTATTAGAGATGAGTTCTCATTTGTCGTAATTCTCATGTCGTCAGTGAAAACAATTGATTTGCTATTTATAAGCCCTTTAATGACACAAATTCATTGTCTAATCAAATGGTAAAAACTAATGAATCCTTTTCTAGTTATCGCTAATAACTTATTACTAATGTTTATGTAATGTTCTCTTCGTTTCTCATAATTATTGCGACCATTCGTTCTGTGATTTACTGAGATTTTAGGCGAAAAGCAATCAATTGTTTTGAGATAATTGTTGGCAACAAATTGCAAAACTTATGCAACTTTTGAGAGTAACTCAAGTTTTGTATTCTGTGCTCAAATCGATAATAGTTTCTTATATTAAAAGTTAAAATATTGAGCGAAAAGTTTATTCGATTTTTTCGGCAAAACTCTTCGAGAATTGTATGGAATTGACTATAAAATCGATTTTTCGTGCATTAAATGAGTTGAAAAATCAATCATAAGATTAGAAGCGAAGCGAAAATTTCGACGTAAAAACTCGAATAATATAACATTCAATACATTTTTGGATACAAAATGAGACAAATGTATAGTATATTAGAAATAATGTTCTATTGATTGATAGCAATGGGAAGAGAACTCAAATTAAAGTTCAAAAATGAAATCTAGTAATCAATAAATACTTTTTCTTTTGTTATACAACTTATCACTACTTATAAAACAAGTGATTTCACAGACATTTTTGCGACAAATATTTCACAATTAAATCATATGACGAATACAGGAATCCAAACATTAATTATTATTAATTCTGAGTAAAGACTACAAAAACACGAAAAGAAATCTGAAAATAAGTCAAATTTATTATTTTTAATGAAATGCCATTCATTTTACTTAAGATTCTTGTCTTTAATACATTGTTTCCCTTAAAGGAAATTATTGAACACAATATTATCAGAATCAATATTAATAGTGATTTTATATCTGTCTTGTCTAACAGTTGCAGGGACGTGTAAGTGAGGTCATCCCAAACCCCCCAATGGAGTTAAGAAATGATGAATCCTGTGAGAACAAGAAAAGACATAGAACAGAAAATCAATTACTTAAAACTGAATTCAAACTAAATTAAACAGGTTTAAGTGTGATTTAACCCGAAATTTGCACTAAGCGAAAATAAAATGATCATTCAAAATGGTGAGCGACCCCCTTGGCATCTAAAAGCAAAAACTACTCGGTATACTCTATGTATACCCTATGGAGTGGTGAATGTTTCGCATCTCTTATCGATTGTATGACACAAATAATTGCAATCCATTTATTGTTTTTGATTTGATTAGAGTTATAGATGTCATCGATTTCTATCTCACAGATAACGACCACATCTATAGAAGTCGTCGTATTATTAAATATGTTTTGCTTAATACTAATATATCAAACAAAACACAAAAAAGACCATCAATGTGTGTGTGTGTGTGTGTGTGTCAGTGGCGCTGTGAGTGAACTGCCAGTCTCACGGAATTATTGGAATTACTCGGAAGTGGTGGCCGAACATCAATCAAGTTTTCATTTTGTTTCCTTTCAATAGTTTTGTCTTCAAATGTGAATTCTTATGAAATACTTTGCATACAATACAATAATTAGAATTAAGACATTTTTCTATATAGATATGACCTTGCATGATACTTTTTCCACATACGCATACATTGGTCAGAGACAACGGAATTCTTATTGCTGTGAGTATTGTTGGAAATGTTTGATTATGGGCTGAAAAAGGAAAGTTGATGTTTGGATGTTTGTATGTGTAATGTTTGCGGTGAGTCTGCTATCACTGGTTATCAGACAACGCAAAAGGCCTTACATTAGTAAAAGTCAATCCTCAAAAACTGGTAATAACTCGTAAATCACATTTGAAGTCAGTCTTTACTGCATAGCTGAGAGGCATTGCACCGGTAATAGTAGGGTAACACCAAATCCCATGTGAGTGACAATGAATGAGACGCCGGAGAAAACAGAGGCCAACCATAGACTTTAAATGAGGTTCAATATGACTATTAATTATGAGAATAAACGGCTGTCCTTTTGGTCATTCGATTATAGCCATAATTATAGACTATTTATCTCTCGCTTTGACTCATATTTGACACAATTCTTAAACCATTTGTTTTCTTCGCAACAAAAAAAGAAACTTTGAATGAAAACTATTTATTCTCTTCTGTTTAGGCACTGGTTTTGCAACACTTTCTCATAAGGAAAGATCTGTTTTGTCCCAAATGTCAAAAATCTGATGTATTTTTTCGAAATACATTAAATGGTTTTGACTTCGATTATATTCCTTCGAATCTTTTGCTTTAAATACTGAAGTATTGACTTATTGTTTGTTTAGTCGTTTGGTATTTTTCTTCAGTTTTTTCTTTAGATATGTTTAAAGTCAGGAGTGCCCAAGGGAAAGGTATAGGCCAAATACCCCCTAGTTTTTAAGTTCGAGCGGATCCCCTAGATTCCAGGCAAAATATACCCCTACTTGCAAATTTTTTTACCTTGGTCCCCTTTGCATTTCTTCTAAGGAGTCAGGAAAATATCCCCATACTTTTTTTGGTCCGAGGGATCCCCCTAAGGTGGAGGACCTTGAGCACCTCTGGTTTAAAGTTTAACTAAAAAACATTTTGCTCTCATCTGTGAGTCTTTCCTCTTCTCTAATCTCATTCTCTTTCTATAAAAACATTCAATTTGTGATATTTTAAAGACAACTGTTTGGCATATTTTGCACACTTCTGTGTATATGTGGTCTCAGGTTTTGTTTTATTTTTAATTTTAAGTTATTTTTTAACTACAAATAACCGTAAACTCGGAAAATAAAATCATTTTTTTCTTTACTCACATTATTAGTGAGGAATTAATTAATCAAAATTCTATTTTTCTGGCGATAATCCAGTGATTACTTGTTTTTAGACTAAATTCCTATATTTAAAGAGAGGTTTGTGTTATGTCACAAACTGTGCCCACAATGACTGCGCTTTGTTTAAAACCATTTAAATCATTAGTTTCGGTGAATATTCTCATAAATTTCAACACAAATTTTAATTACAAGTGTACGAAATAACCAAGCCACTCTACCTCAAGAATGGAAATTACCAGTATTTTTCAATCTTCGTAAGATATTTGAAAATGAACAAAATAATATAACAAGAGAGGTAAATCACAATTTTAGGATTACTTACAGTTATATCGACAAATTAGACTAAATTTCATTGCATTTCTTTGACTTTGTTTTAAGGAACTCTCAACTCAGTACCCGAACCCTCGAGGGTTTGGGTACTGAGTTTGGGTACTCAACATTTACTAGAGGTTCGATTTCTTCACTTATGAAAAATTATGACTATTTCCCACTTTTGTTAGTTCTAATTATAATTAGAGGTATACTAGGCAAACTTATTCTGAAATTCCAAAATTTCATATTTTCAAATTTAGGAATTAAATATACTAATTTAGCTTGACAAATTAAGCAGAATATGATCACAGTTTTTTTATTGTTCTCAAATTATGGTTGAACATGCACATTTTCTGAAAACTGGTAATTTTGAGATTTTATCGTCAAAAGATATTCTGGTAATTAATTGTATGAAACGAATTGATTTGAAACGGAAACAATTGAATAGAATTGTGGGGCAACTCATCGAAATGAAAGTCATTTGGAAAATCAATAATACAATTGAAACTTAAGCCCTTATAAATTGGTCTCAAAACCTATTAATAGTGGTTCTCCTAATTTCAAATATTTCTTATCAATAGAATCCAAATGAATAAAACTTCTTCGTTGTTTCAAAAATATACATATATAAATCAAATATAGTCAAACCTTTCTATTAGAGCCCTCGTTATATTCCTAGATAGTCCTTCAAACATAAAAACCATTTGTCATCTCATAAGGCAGTAATGTTAAAATAACCTTGTTGGCATGTTCTCTCTGGTTATAATCCCTGAACACTGCATACATTTCAAATAATATACAATTCTTTTTATAAATAATTGTATGTAATGACAAATTTAGTCTTGTAATTGGGACTAAATCATAATTATCAGTGCAAATTAGTACATCAAGTCAGCATAACTAGCAACTTTGCTATAGTCCGTCAATTTCCCCGAACCACATGAAAGATTATAACTAAGTTTGACTGTATTCAAGATGACAATGATTTGATAGTATTGAACCTCTTATAAGATTGAAAAATATAATATTGTGGTCCTTTGCATTGAATTTTTGTGATTTCATTGAAGTTTCAAAACCGATACAAAATATTTTGAAATATAAATTAAAGAATACATTAAAGACTTTTAAACAAAATTTTCGATTAAAAATCAATTGTAAGCAAACATTTTGTAAAACTTTTATAAGAAAATGGAAAATAAGTTAAAGAATCGACAAAAAGTGAAGACTGAAGGCATGATTGAAGTGAAAGTAGAAAATAAATGGGTTTTTAAATTTGAGGATTGAAGCGCATCAACACATTTGAACACATTGTGATGCGATCGCACTTTTCGCTCAGCATAATAGACAGGACTACTCTTCTATCTATAGTTATAAGTTTCAAAGTTAATTCTGTTTGCATTTTTCGAAGAGTCAGTCGTTTACATCCATTCTCTTAGACATAAATATAAAGAGCTATTCGTGGAGTAAAACAATATATTCCTGATATATAAGAAGAGCCAAAGACTTATACAGTATTTATAAATAAAGAGAAGAGACAAAAAGGTTCAGTATTTTCGCGCATCACTGCCTCCAAGCCTTTAAAAACGGTTTGACTCAACTGATTCTCAAACAATTTTTTCGTGACTAATATATAGAGAAAAGCGAAAAATACTAATACGGATACAGATTAGAACCAACACAACAACGGCTATAATCATTTGTGTGTCCCATTCTTTGCACAATATTCTGTTCCCAATCAATGTCAGAGATAACAAATAAAGGAATATTTTTTTGTTGTTGATTATACTCTCTCTCTCTCTCTCTCCCTCCCTCTCTCTCTCTCTCACTCTCTCTCACTCTCTCTCACTCTCTCTCTCCCT
>JAQGCS010002254.1:0-10696 GCA_034702105.1 Fuscozetes fuscipes
AATTCAAGTGTTTTTAATTAACTCTCCCTGTTGTCATCTCTCCCTGTTGTTAGGTGATTTTTGGTAAAAATTTTACTTCACAACTGGGAGGTTCGAGTGTATTTCACTTTTATTATTCAGAAAAACTCTGATGTATTCCTACTATCCATACAAAGCTATGATTAAACTTGTGATACACATAAGGATCAGCACAACAATAGAAAAATTAAAAGTTTAAAATCAATGATAATAAATGATTCAAAATGTCATAAATGAGTTCATCGACAGGTTATTACACAATTTGTGAACAAGGAATACATTTTGAACATTATCTATAGGTTTTAGACCAAGGTGCCCAATAGAGTCGAAAAATTGCCTTTATCTCCCCTTTGTATTTTCAAATAAAATTCACCTTCCTAGACCCTCTTAGAAATTTTTTAATTAATTACCCCCTAGACCCCCTTCTAGACCCAATTTGCTTGATCATCCCTGTTTTAGACACTTTTTACATTTAATAAATTTGTTTCAATAAGTAGCCAAAACTGTATTTCATTTTATACGGATGGTATCGGATTCTACTCGCTGTATAATACCTTGCACAAAGACAAAAAAAATTGTTTTTTATTATTTTTCTATTCATTCCTATTCCTATTAGATTGAGCAGATTAATACGCAAGAGGTATCTGATTGATCTTGTTAATGATTTGATAAATTAGTATACATGTATAAGATTACACAAGTATTACAAGCTAGTATATAAATATTTACCAATCTATCACGATGAATTGTTTATTGAGTCTCAAATGAATTACCAAAGACTTTGAAATGCGTTTGAATTATACTTTTATTATTTTTTCCGTTTCACAGAAAAAACATCAAAATTTATAAATAAAATCCCATTTCTTTAAAAGTAGTCTTTTGGGAGTAAGCCTTAAAACAACCCGTTCCTAAACATTGCCATTCTATGAAATGAAAAAGGTCTAAGCTGAAACTTTTGGAAAATATTTATTCCCTTGAAACCCTTGAAAGTTTTCTTTCCTTGATAAAAATCTCGGTATCTTTATTTTATTATCTATTCCACCTAAAGAAGAAATTATGGATTTATATGATCAGAAATAACTAGCTACTCGGGTTCTTGAGAAACAGAAAGCAGTTTCTGGAGAAGAATGGCAAATAGAAGTACAGTGCGATTTCTGCTTAAATTGAAATTAGGTACATATTAAATTCTGTTAATTAGTGATAAATTAGTTTATTTTGGCATTAATTCGTTTTAAATCTTAATAAGAAGTGAAAATATTTTCGATTTATTGAGAATAAGGGTTATTTTGTGTCCCCTTGGCTATTCCGTCTCCCAAAACAAATCAAATTTTGAAAAAGAAAAATAGAAAATGATTTGTCATAACAACAGTTGGTATTGAATTTCGATCACTCATTATTATGGAAGGTGTCGATATATAACTACGTCAATTACTGTTGACAAGGTACAGGTATTCGAATATTAATTGAAATCTATTTGAGAACCTAGCTAATCAACAATATTTGTCAATAGTTAATTGATATCCGCTTCAATTCCTTACTGGATAATTACCAAAATAATTGAATTAAATGTTGAGTAAATCGAATTTTAATTCGTAATAAATTTTAATATTATAGGAGTATTAACAAGTTTATTTTTAAAAATCGATTTTGCCGACAATTTTGCCCAATTTTGACAAAAAAAAGTTATCTATTTTTTTGTATCATTTTAACCAAAGGTTATTAATTTGGGAAAAAATTATTTG
This sequence comes from Fuscozetes fuscipes, assembly GCA_034702105.1. Taxonomy (NCBI): domain Eukaryota; kingdom Metazoa; phylum Arthropoda; class Arachnida; order Sarcoptiformes; family Ceratozetidae; genus Fuscozetes; species Fuscozetes fuscipes. The sequence continues at coordinate 1,761 of JAQGCS010002254.1, forward strand.
AAAAATATGAAGAAAATAATCGATAAAATATTTGTCTTTCGAGATATAAACGTTAATTTTTACAAATTATGGGAAAATAGGATATTAGCAATTATAATTAACAATCTAAATCAGAGTTTGCCAGGAGGGTGTTAAACCAAAACCTCCAAACATGAAAAATTTTCAAAATTTAGCTTTATGAGCCTCAAGCGTATCCCTAAAAATTCTCGATTTATCTATTTTGGCAAATTTAAACTGAATAAAACAATTTTAATTAAATTAAGTTAGTTTAACTGCATTTAAGCAATCACTAATTTAGGGGGAAAGATAATTTTTGTCTCACGCAATACCCTGGGGTTGAAGAGCTTGCCGATTCCCAACTAAATGTAATTTACGAATAGCTTACAACTACTGTTTTATTTCAATAAATATTTGTCACAAAAAAATGTGTAAAATATTTGACACTAAATATTTGTATTGTTATAAATTTTGTAAAAAATATTTTTAAACAAATTAGATTTCTCCTGGATATTTATCGCTACTAACCTCTCAATAGCAATAGCCGTAAGTGTGGCCACAGATGCACACAATGAGAAAATTGTGATGAACTGTGCGAATGGACACAGAATAGAAGGCAGTACCCAACGGCCTAACATGAAGTCGGTGTACGTAAACGGAATTGAGAATAAAGCCATCAAAATATCACTAATCGATAGGTTTATCAGATATTTCTTGAGCTCAGGTGAGGACCGCTTCCCGACTATCAGAACAATTATGGACACAATATTACCGATGAATGAAAAGAGAGATGTGAACAGATATAATGCGGTTAATAAGTATTGCTTCCATGAGTCGCACGCCTCCAATGGGGGCAACCGATAGCTCACAGGTATTTCGGAGCTGATGTTCTGTGATATGTTAAGTGAGAAGAGTCCATAAAAGGTCTCGGTGAAATTCTCTGCTATTTCAATCACTTCGAGTTCCATTTCGAAAATATATTGTTCAAGTTATTAATCAAGTTCAAACATATTAATCAAGTTGTATTTTTCCTGATTATTTCATTTGACTCTAGACAAATATTAGTGAAAATATTCTTGAGCTTTCGTAATGAGGGGGAGACTTATGCTCAGAGCACTTGTTGAAGGCTTTGTTCAAAATAATGAGTTGTCAGAGTATAGCATCAAAAGTGATTCAGACAACTTCTCTATTGTTTGGCAGTATTTTGAGGCAAACATAATCCCTGATTCAGCTCTCAATTTGTGGACACATCCTTTATCGATGAGTCCACTCGACACTAGTATTAACTGGATGTTCATAAAGTTCCCAAAGAATAACCTTTCTACTTCCATAGAAGAAACAGAATTCTCAAATGACTTGGAATTTGGAATTTGTAACCTTTTATTCTGAGCATTATTCTAAGATTAATCTAGATGCGCCGACTCCTCGCTTTAACAAAATTATTGATAACTGAGTGAATTTGTTTTATGTCTATCCTCTCATTTGTCGCTTAAATTCTTTTCAAATGTGAAATCAATAAAATACTAATGACATAAAATTTGCGTCAATTAAATTTAATTATATGCAAGACTAAATTTTAATTTTTTATTCGTTTTACTTTATATATACATGCAAACAATATTGAAGAATATATCGGAACCTATTATTTCTGTTGAATGAATATCTTTTTGAATTTTTAAATCTGCCTAATTGAAAATTAATCCAGGCAAATAAAAATATAAATAGGAATAAAATTGGTATACATTTGTTATAAAAATTTACAGATAAGAGAACAAAAGCGTGCTGGAGCGTAATCATTAATCTCTTTATCAAAACTTAATCATTGATTTTCATTTGTGTCAAATTCGACTAATTTTCACAAATGTATAAAATCTTTGCATAAGTTTTTTGAATTCAACTTATATTTCAATTTAGTTTTCTATTCAAATGAGAAAATGTTTAAAATGTGTTTATTTCTATTTAAACATAACTTCAAACAATTGGATTGATTTTTGCTAATTTTGACTCATAATCTTTTTTTCTTTTATAAAATTGAGTAATTATGATGTCTAGACAAGAGGTCTTTGATCGGAACCATTCCCTTGATATTTAATTAAACATTTTTTATTCAATATAGAAATTGTGAAATATATCAAGAATAAAAGAAAATTTGAATAATTAAAGTTAAAGGATGGCCAAGGTCCGCGACTTAGGACTTAGAAGGGGTAATTTGGTCGGTCAGAAGGCAATGTCCAAAAATCCCCTAATAAAGTTTGCTTCGCTCAAGCTCAAATCCTACAGGGTTTTTAGGCATACTACCTTGGACATCTCTGATTATAGTTGAAGAGAAAATTCTAACTTTTTAAAGCTATAAATTAGTGTAAGCTGTATTCACTTCAATAATAATTTGGCCTTCATATGCACTAAATATAGCACCTAGATATAATCATATTCAAAGTTAATAACAAGTAATTAAGATAAGAGCGAACAGATATTATGAAAATCTCTTTTGTGGCTTCAATCGTGCAAAAGAAACCTTTCACTTTACTGGAGCATTAGGTTATTGAAGACAAACATGAATTTACGCTTGTTAATTTTGGATTACTGTTACCGATTAATTCTTTGTTAGTCTAGAATAAAAAAGATTATTTTATACAGTCTCATAAATGGAAAAAAGGAATAAAAGAGAATTATAAATGTAAACGAACCTTTTAGAAGTCTAGAATAGAAATCTCAAATTAGTAGCTTATCATCAAGCTCTTTTAGATATAAAAATAACCAATTAATCAAAATAATATTAAACAATTTGAAATGAAATTAATTGACGAAATTAATTATCCTGTTTTTTATATGACAATTAATTATGAAGTAATTAATCAAGTTTAAAGTAGAAAACATACAAAATATAAAAGTAAAACTACTCATCCAGCAAGTGATGAATTATTGTTTTAAGGTCAAATTCATTATTGTCATAATTGATTTTTTCAATTCTCCTATTGAATAAATATATTATCGTGACCAGTTCCCACGGGGAGAAAGCAAGAAGCAACCAAGGTGTTTGCCAACCATTTAAAATATTAACTTTTTTCATCAATTTCTATATTAAAATCAACAAAATTTAATTAAGATCAAAATTAAAAGAAAATGAAATTTTTAGCTTATCTTTTCCCTTGAACTAAATGTAAACTTGGCATAAACATTTAATTCAAGGGAAATTGTTGGCGAGCAAACCTGGTGACACTTTACAATAGAAAATAAGTCATTATTTTTTCAAACTCAACAAATGATGACTTAGTGTTCACTGATTTGAAAAGTAGTAATAAAATGTGTTTTCCTTTTTCAGGAAATCCCGAAAATATCTCGAATTCGTATTAAATTTAATTTAATACTTGAATGTGATTTAGATTTATATTACGATATTTGAAATATGAAACCTGTTTTATATGCTGTGCTATAATTCTCGGCAAACGTCAAGAATTCCATTTGTTTGAGAGCTAAGAACGGCATTAATTTTCTTCTCTTATTTTCAATCCGTTTCTGTGTTTCCCTTACATAACATCCTTTTGAGAGTTATATTGAAAATTCAAAACTGTTTTCAAAAAAAATGTTTTAAATTTTATTTATTTAAAAATCAAATCATTTATTTGTTTAAAATCTTTTATTGATTTTTGAAATTTTCTCAGAAAATGTTTTTATAAACATTTCAAAAAAGCCATTCATTTAAAGATTAGTATTTATATTATAACATAATCTGTGATACAATTCTTGATCTTTTAAAATGAATTTACAAATGATTTTTGTGGTCATATTATTCAAAGTCTTATATTTGTCTCATATGACTAAATGTCAAACAATTCCTAAGTGAGTATTCTACGCAAGCTGAATTTTTGCCGCATGGATATAGCATGGTTAAGAATATATTTTTATGCATAACCGAAATATCTTTGCGGGCGTCTACTCAAAACTTATTATGGAATTATCAAGTCTATTGTCCAATCACTAGTGAGAGATGTTTATTATGTTACAATTTTAAACATTGTTTTTGAGAAATTAGATCTTGTTAAAAAAAAGTTTCGGGAAAATGTCCGCAAACATAATCAGCATTTGCTTCATTTGTATCGTTATTTTAAGTGAAGTCATGTCAGATGTTTCACATATATTGAAATCATTTTCCGACAGCGGATACGATAAGAATCTACGCCCTAATTATGCAGGTTTGTTCAATATTGTTACCATTCAATATTTTATCCCTCTATTCTTGCAAATTCAATTATATAAGTAGGCGACCCCATTTTGTATCAAGTTCACTTAATTGCTTTTCATTTCCTTCATGAAGAAAGTAATAATTATATCCTTGTAGAATTCTTTTCATACAAAACTTGAGTACTAAAAATAAAAACTTGTGATCAAGTTAATTCTAAATTAAATTCTGGATTAAATTCTATACACAATTTCATTCGCCTTATCCCGTGAAAGGAAATTATTTTGCTCTTTAAACCCCTATTGTCTCAAATATCCTGGTAACCTATATTAGACCAGAAATGTCCAGAATTAGCTAGCCAAATTAATAATTTTATATTAAGTCATAATCTATCTTACTCACTGAATAGGGGATTAAATCGATAAATGTAACCCAAATATTGAACAATAGGTTTAATTTATACCAGTAAATAGTGTCTGTTAAAGAAAAGTTGATATAATGCGTAGGTTTTATTTATGCAGAATAGTCTGAAATTATAAGAAACTGATCTGACTAGATATGGTGAATAAAGCCACCATCTAATTAGTCTCTCAAAACAAGCAAATTATCATAAAATAATTACTCCTTTGAGATCACTTTCCGATCGATATCTCAAACTTAAATCTAATTTAATACACATTTCATAAGTGAAGCGCTAAAAGAATAGACAGAAATGGAGACACATTTTACGCAAACTTCAAATACAATAACATTTTTACGGATTCACTTGTTTTTCGACTCTTTTGCACACATTTGGTGTTAAAGACAATAAATATTAGAATTCACGTCAAGTCATGAATTGCTATTCATTACTCGGCTCTCTCTCTCTCTCTCTCTCTCTCTCTCTCTCTCTCTCTCTCTCTCTCTCTCTTTGATAAATAAAAAATTATTTTTGGTTGTATTACGACATTAATTGTTTTACTGAGAATTGTAGTCTCAACTGACTGCGAGTATTATTGAAATTAAGTCAAATATAACTTCAAATCTAATTTTAACTTGATAATAAATTTTATCAAAGAATCTCCTCTTGTGTATTAACATGTTTAATTTGGTTTTCTAAAGTTTAGAATTCAAACATATCACTAAAATCTTTTTATAATTCTTTAAAATTCTTTGGCTAATAAATAAAGCAAGATTAAAAAAGATTTTTTCATATTATCTACAGGGCACCCAGTAGATGTAAATGTGACCATGTACATAAATGACATAAGTGCAGTATCTGAAGTTCAAATGGTAAATATTTATGTTTAAAATGACATTATTTCTATTTATCGGTCACTACAATGAGAAAGGAATATTTTTATTTGGTTCAGGATTAACTTTTAATTTTGTCACAAATGGTTTATTGTGTTACACCTATTCCTATAGGACTACACAATAGACTTTTATTATCGGCAACTGTGGAATGACAGAAGACTAGCCTTTAACAGAAGCGAGCATAATGTCAGTGAACTGATTCTTGGTGCTGAATTTGCCAAGAAGATCTGGGTACCTGATACTTTCTTTATCAATGGAAAGCAGGTCTCACTTCACATCTCAACTACAATGGAATCAAATGTTTTGTTAAGAATTAAATCAAACGGAGATATTCTCTACAGTCTTAGGTTAGAGAGAGAGAGAGAGAGAGAGAGAGAGAGAGAGAGAGAGAGAGAGAGAGAGAGAGAATTGTCGATTAAAAGGATTAATATTAAAAGGATTTCATTTATCTTGTAACGTTAAAGTTGACAATATTTTTGTTTATTTCCAAACAATGTATTAGATTAACAGTAGTGGCCTCCTGTCCAATGGATTTGAAGTACTTCCCAATGGACAGTCAACTTTGTACTTTGAAACTGGCAAGCTATGGTTATTCGACAAAAGACATCGACTACTTCTGGGCGCAAGGATTCGACACTTTTGGAATTAGAAGTGATATCTATTTACCCACATTTCAGATCCAAGGTCTTCGCCGCTACAAGCGATACAAGTCGTTAAGCACTGGTATGTCTTTTGGCACCTAAAATACATTTCAATGTCATTCATACCCTTACCTAGGTAATTACACAAGATTAATATGCGAGATACGTTTTGCCCGTTCAATGGCCTACTATTTAAATCAGATATACATTCCGTCCTTCTTAATAGTGATAATATCTTGGGTGCCTTTCTGGTTAGACAGGGACGACACACACGCCCGGGTTGGCCTGGGTGTGACCACCGTATTGACCATGACCACATTAATAACCAGTACAAATGAGGCGCTGCCGAAGATATCATACATAAAAGCGATTGACATCTATTTGTTTACGTGTTTTCTAATGGTTTTCGCCTCACTTATAGAATACGCGACTGTCGGCTACTTTGAGTCGACCACAAAAGGGGACAAACAACACATTGCTATCAATTCTGTGGCCATTCCTTCACATGACTCGGATTGTAATGAAAAAAGAGACAGTGAGGGACAAATGAATAAACCGATGAGAACCGGATTGTTTTATCAGTTAGTTAGTAGAAAGAATGCCAGTAAAACAGATAAAATTTCAAGGTGGATTTTCCCTGTTTCTTTTATTGTTTTTAATTTGTTTTATTGGATTATTTACCTGAACTTATCGAGTGAAACACTAACTGATTTCATACAGCTCAAAGATTTTTGAAGGTTTTAATGCTAAAAATTGTCAACTTGCACATTAATTGTTAAAATATCGAATTAAAATTCACCTTAAATTGTGTTCATGCATAACCTAATTATGTAACCATGTGCATAACCTTGTGTAAGAATAAAAAAATACTTTGTTGCGTAATATAATTTTCACTTTAATAAAAAAAATGATTGCATTAACTTTATTTGAACTAGCACTTTTAATATTTGAACTTTTTAAAGTCAATAAATCAAGGTTATTCATCTGATTATTGAGAAGATTACGTCAACTATTAGAAACCTGATCGAGGTTTTATCAGCGATACAGGAGAGGAGTTAAATGAAAAATAATTAAACATATAAACTAGGATGTCCAAACTCGACGGTTTTATAGAAGGATCCGGTGGAAGACCATTATTAGGGGGTATACATGTAATCTTGAACGTTTGCCAAATCCGTTTGCCAAGAGATCAAAACTCATTGAGTTTGAATGATACTTTTTCGACTTTGGAGGGAGTAAGAGGTCGACAACCCCTTTGACCATCCCTGATGTAAATACTAAAAATAATGTTCACTTTATTTATAATTTTCTAAATTAGATAATTTGATTAACTTTTTTTTCCTCAAATCTCAAGAATTGTTTACTCTTAGAATTTATTAATTTAACCTGATGTTATGCAAAGTAACCAAGGATGCCCAAAGTTCAACAACTCTACGAGGGTTATCTAGTCCGGTGGAAGATCTAAAATTTCTAGGGGTCATTCTAGAGGGGGTAAAAGATCGACCCCTCCCCCTTTGGGTATCCCTGAAAGAAAGGCAAAATTAGTTTTTCCCTGCCTGTTTACAATTACATTAAAAGGTAAATACACAATGTCAATACAAAACAAGTTCGATTCAAACATTTTGCAATATTAAAATTTGTTCTGGATTTTATTTAAAACATTATTATTTCAGTTGATTGTAAGAAATGGACACAAAGTGTACACAATTTGTAGTGATTTTCTTTGTCATCAGGTTTTGCTTAGTTTTTGGATACACAGAGTAAGCTAATAGAATTATTTTATCTAGATAAAATAATGATTATTTCGTTTGAAATAACAAGAAACACATCGGAGATGTCAATGTTTTTAAAATCATTTGAAGATAGCAAATATACCAAGAATATTCGCCCAAATTATCCCGGTGAGTTAAGGCTCGGAAAACAAATGTTAATTTAATAACAAGTTTGTACTGAACAACAAAAGGTGTGGTAAATGTGAACGTGTCATTATACATTAAAGACATTAGCAGTGTTTCAGAAACAGATATGGTATGATTAACCTAGTTCAATTTTTTTTTAATTTTTTAATTTGAATGCCAAGGATTTTACGGTTGACATGTATTTGAGGCAAAAATGGATCGATAGTCGACTGGTATTAAGTGGTAATACCTTTGATGAGAGCATAATAGTTGGACAGGAGTTCGCTGCAAAATTATGGTCACCCGACACATTCATTATAAACAGCAAACAGTCATCCCTTCACCAGAGCCCTAACTTAGGGTCAAGTTCCATGATGAAAATTAATTCAAAAGGAATAGTATCCTATAGTATTCGGTGGGTTAATCTAATTAAACTTGATATTTGATCATGTTAATGTTTAGGTTGACTGTTACCGCCGTCTGTAAAATGAATTTGAAATACTTCCCAATGGATACACAAATGTGTGAAATAGTGATCGAGAGTTATGGCCATACTTTACAACAGTTTGAATTCTTTTGGGATCAATTAGAATCTAAACCGCCCTTAAATTATATGGGAATGTCCTTGCCCAATTTCAGAATAGAGAGTTATTCGGAGGAAAAGAATTTTGTTACTTTTCAAAGCATATCAGGTTTTGGAAAATTTGAATGATATTTACTCTAACAAAATTCATAAATTAAACTAGGCAAACTATCAAACGCCAGTAGACTTCACTTTGTAGTAGTGTTCAAGCGTTCGATGGCGTTCTATTTTAACCAAGTCTATATTCCGGCCATGATGATAGTCATCATATCGTGGATACCCTTCTGGTTAGACAGAGATGACAATCACGCGCGGGTAGGACTGGGAGTGACAACAGTGCT
>JAQGCS010002255.1:0-10693 GCA_034702105.1 Fuscozetes fuscipes
TGAAATTCAATTCACAAATGTTATTTTCATACGGTTTTGCTATCCTTATACTTCCAATATATAACTTTTCAGAAGTTTATATTTTAACCTTAATCCAAAACTTGTTTTCGTTTTTCGGCGAAGTGGTACATGTGATATTCCTTTCGGCGAATAGAGACTAATTTGTTCAGCGAATTGGGATATCAAACTTTTTCGGCCAATTGGTACATAAATTTTCGGCGAATCGAAATTCGGCGAGTTAGGATTCGGCGAATAGAGAAGATACCGTTTATAAGAAGAGAAAACCTCTTTAATCGAAATTCAATATCCTTTCGATGCATTTCTTCCCTTTTGCTGATATTCTGCAGATATGTTTTCCACGATATTTACTCATTGATTATGTTCTCGAATCTCATGCCTTAAATCCCTATCTATTCTATGTTTGAACAAACATTTCTCTCTCAACATTCAGAGCCAATATTTAAGCACTTCCTGTATATCCTGTGCACTTTGGTTCAGTTTCCTCTACCTTTCACATAAGATCTCTCTCTCCCTCTCTTTCAACCAATTCATTGAAAAATGGGTTTTGATCTGAGACTTCCTCTTTGGCCTTACTATTGACGAATGCTGTAACATATCGTTCATAACATTTGCTTTTGTTGTTGACTGAGATTTAATAAAAAGTGCGCTCATTTTGAATAGAAATAAAATTCTCACTAAAAAAATAAAACTGAAAGCAATTTGCAACATTTGATAACATATGTTCGAAAAGTTATAATTCATAAATATTTGAACCCAGAATAGACTCAAAAGACTGATTCTATGGGAAAAGTTTGGACTTGTCTTAAGTTTGTCGATAAATCATTAGCTTATTTATAATTAATTAATATAAGTCCGAAATTTTCACATAAATACTGAAATTAATTGAGTGGAAAAACTTGTATTAGTTTTTGACTTTAATCGTGGTCTAAGTGCTCAAAATATAAGATCATTTCAAGTGATAATCAATTCCCGTCACACGTCTGTGCCTTAAATGATAATCAGAAGGCATTAAGAAGTCGTATAATTCATGACTCTCTCTAATAAAATGGTTAACCTCTGGTCAATGTTCCTGTTCATTGCCTGTCATTATTGAGAGCTCATACACTTTGGCAATGGAGGAGCGGTTTCCTGTTTCTCATTTGATTCCGTTTTTGGCATCAGTTTTGTATATTTCCTTTGAGTGGTGTCTCTCCTAAGTCTACTTTGTGTCGCCCTTTCCTATCAGTTGGACTGCAGTCAAGACACCAATCGTTGACATATGTTTGGCATAAGATGTGTTGCAAATAGACTTCAATAGTCTTTAAATGTTTCTCCACTTCTGGGGTTCACTTTCTCCTCTTCTGACTCTTTCCCCTACTTTTGCTCATAAACTCAATATTCAGTTCAGATGTTATGTTAGACTTCTTTTGAATTCAATATTTTTTTCGTATACTTCTCTGTAAACAACTGAATGAATACTTGACCTCCAAATTGGAATTTCTTTTCTCTGCCTTCAGATAATAAGTTGTAAATTCTCTCTCGACTTAACCCCACGATTGTCATAACAATTGTCACAAATATTTTTGCCTAATATTCACGTTTGCCTTCCTTTCAAAGGTCTGCCTTCCGTTTGATTCTTCATATTGAGCCAAAGTTGAAAACATGAACTTGTTGATATTTAGCGGTTCCAAGTGATTGACGCTTTTATTTGATTAAACTTTGATTTGATATATGAAATGAAATTTCTTTCAATTTTCAATCCAAAGATTATAAGAAGAAAAATGAATTTTTGGCCAATTTTTCACAAACGAGTTATGAATTGGATTTTCTCTAAAGAAATACCGTTTTCTCCCAAAAGAGAAATTTTACAAATAATAAAAAATAATTTCGATTCTCTCCTCTCCTTTGAGGCAAAAAATAAATCGTTAGAAACGAAAAGTATTTTTATTCAGTTGAGAATCAGAGAGAGAGAGAGAGAGGGAGAGAGAGGGAGAGAGAGAGAGAGAGACTAAGAAAATAATTTAGTGTTTAGTCGTTTTCACAAAACTCCTTATGTTTGCCATAAAATGTTTCAACGATTCAGTGGAGAAGGAAAAAAATTATAACCAATTTTTTGCTTATGTTTTGGACTCCGTTTCCGCTACAAAACTGTTTGAAACAAAACTTTCGAAAATTATTAGACTTTTTAAAAATTATTTCACATTTTTCTCAAAAACTGTTTCTTTACGTTTGTTTTCTCTCAGATAATAGTCATTTAAATCATTCAAAGCCTTGACTTAAAAAGCTTTTCATTTTGTGCTCTCTTATGGAAAGACTTGATATAAAAAAGGTTGGGTTATAAAGATTACTGAAAAATGTGGTGAAAGGAGAAAATCAAATAATAATTGCAATAATCATAAAAAATTGAGAAAAACGGCAAAAAAGTCTTATACAGAATAATAAGATTTGTTTCGCTTGTATTGAGACAAAAGTGTTTTCAAAATAAAATTTGAAGGAAAGGAAAATGCAATCAAATGATTAGTTTTTCTTTTAAAAGACCAGGAATACCATTGAATATCATTGTCTCTGTCGACAAACAGTAGATTCAATTCAGTGCTGTTTTTGAATGAATAAGAAAATTCAAAATCAGTTGAAATTCGTTATTATATTAATAATAAGCAGTATTTCCTTCGAAAGACTTATCACTTATTTTTAAACAACAGATAGTTTTGTTGCTAAAGGTTTTCGAGAATTAAAAAGCGATGCCTTTTGTCACAAATTCAGAGAACAGGTATTAATCGAGTATTCTCTCTAATAAACATCTAAACAATAGATTTCTAGGCCTCACAATCGCACCTTTTGTTCAATTGCTTAAATCTGTTGTTTAGACAATATTTGCTGATATGCACTAAATCATGTGAACCAAGACTTAGTGTGCTGGGCCATCACAATTTATGCTTGATCCTGTGATTATAATAAATATATTTAATGCATTTATTTTTCTCTTTGTTATGATTTCCCAAACAATTAAAAACAGATTTTTGTTGAAAAGTTGACTTTCATTTGTGTTAACAAATAAGTCATATATTACTCACAATTACCACAAAATTGTGACAATTATCGCAATTATTCGTGATTTGCATTTAATCCCAAATTTCGGAAAACTGTTAGAAATGAAAACAATTTTTTGAGGCAAAGAAGTCTGAGTCACAAAATACATGTCGGCATAGAAATGAATTCGCAAATATTGTCGAATATATAATTAATATGAGTGTAAAGTCTATATTGAAATTCAATTCAATGACATTCAACTTCAATGTTGTGGTAATTGAAGGCCAGCACCCGCTCCGATGGTGTCTATTATACGTTTATTTGATTATTAATAGAGGGAGAGGGATGGCGAGAGTGGTGAGAGCGCTAAAGTCACATACTGTGAGAGGTAGGCTATAAACAGCACCGTTATCTCCAACCACTCTTTTCTCTTGTGCTGTGCCTTCTGTCAGATGTTTTGTATGTTTTTATAGCTGTGAAGAGCCACACATTTAATTGATTGCGGTTTTCGAGTCTCTACTCTAATATAATATTTGTATATAAAGTGAATGCAAAAGTGGTTCATAGTCTCAGTCAGAGTCAGAGTCCTTCTCTTAGTTACCCTGATGTTAGCGTTCAGTGTTCTTCGGTGTCAGTGTATGGGCAGGTGATCACTAGTTGAGTGCATTCGCGTTTCAAACAATAAAAAACAGCAAAAATCAGCATATCTTTGAACATCGGCTCCGAGTCTGTTGTGAAGGCCTGCAGTTTACTTGTGATTAAGAGTCAAATAATACTCTGATAACTGAAACATAGGAATAGCGGCGACCGATCCGCTGCTCCCATTGAAGCGACAGCTGCTCAATAAGTGCCACCTTTTTGTTATGAAGTCCCCGAAGGCCACTATTTGTTTGGTCTGAACGTAACTCTTGTTTTTGTCCATTTGGCCAAAAAGATTATTTTTAAGAAACTGTTCTATAAATCATTAAATCATCTCAACTACTGTCTGGTCAATAAATGCTGAGTCAAAGACCCAGAACAACAAAACGGCGATCAAATTAATTCTTGTTGTGAATAATATTCTGTTCTCTTTTTGTTTTGTTTCTAATTATAAGTAAGTCTTCATTATTATTAATAATCGTTTGAAAATTGGGTCTACATTCAAGTCGTGCACAAATTTTCCAATGAACTAATTTATTGGACAAATATTCTGCGATACTATTCCTGTATTTTATATTATCTGAAGTGCAGACCGTTTCTCAGTTGCATCTGTGATAAGAGCCCCGAAAAGACTGGTTATCAACAAAGAAAACGCTATTATATGTCAGCAAATAATATAAAATTTATGAAAAGCTTTTACCAAATAATAAATTGAACTGAACTGAAGGTACGTGCGATCTGCTGCTCGTGCGAGCCCTCACCTTTCTCTGTTGTATGCGAGCTGTGCGTGTGCGAGGAACGTGTGCTCAGTTGCTATTTGACCCCGAGCTAAGCTCTGACAATATATATGATGGCCCCTCGACACAACAGACGTCTGCCTATTGGCACAAGACGTCGGGCCCCCACAAGTACTCATATTTACTGCATATCTCTATCGAGCAGATGTTCGACTCAGAGATGCAGTTCTTTAGGTTTAGGAGTAAAACTTTTTTCTCTCTTAACTCAAACTCTAAAACCTCTGAAACACTTCTTAAGTGAACGGAGCGACCGGTCGTCACATAAAGAGAGGCATAAATACTCGTAAGAGTTCTCTGCCCTATATTTGGGGCCAAAAATAGCGTTTCTGTGAACGCAATTATTTCTCTGGTTTTGTAGTCAGAGGAGAGGTTTTGCCTGTCTTTCGACCGAAAACCTTAAACACACTTTACTACTACTACTACTACTCCACTCCAGTCGTCAGTTGATTCACACTCTTCGTCTCCCTTTCCTTGAGTGATGGCCACAAAAATAGAAGTAGTTTTTAGAAGTTTGACGTCTCTTCATATGTTTTAAAATAACATTTTTTACTCAACTCTTGTGTTTTGTGTCTAATATTGAAATTAATTCATAAGTTTATTGAAAAAGTTTGTTCTGGATATTTATGAATACCATGTATTATACTTACAGTTTTGATAGGTATGTACTGAAATTCTAACTTATCAGTGAACTTGCTTCAAGTTTTGAAGCCAATTTCAAGTGGAATATTTATGTTGGTGAACTTGAAATTAGGTCTATTTCCAGGAAAATTTCCGAAACCAATAATATTTTCTTAAAAAATTGCGTAAACTTTTGTTATGATTGTTGAAAGTGTTTTCAATTCTGAATAACATCTAATCTAATCATTTATTTTCAATATTATTCTGATTAGAAAATTATCCATTTTTAGCAAACGAAGGGTGAAACTGATAATGAAAAATGATCTGACTCATTTACAATGTGTTTATAAACACATCTAATGACAGCCACAAATGTAAAGTTCACAGAACCCCTCAGAAAAGTTGACGCAACTCAACAGAAATTTGTTATTTTTAACGTTTAGTTTGCGATTAATTCCATAAATCTTTTAAACTTTTAGTATTGAATCGATTTCTTGACTTCTTTTTATTGAAATCTTTGATTTATTTTCTCAGTTTGTGATATATGTAATCAAAGAGTTCAACAAAACTGTTGAATGTATGACAACTATTGACTAAATGTCACAAATAGTGGCAAAAGTTTATGAGATGACAACGTTTTGATTGAGTAACCAATGATTTATTGGATAGTCTCTGGATTTGGACAAAACGTGTTCAACAAATCAGTGTTTCGTTAGCTCTCATGTAAATCGCATTAGACTTCAATTTTCATCTCTTTATAAGTGTTTTAATTATTTGAAAAATATTTTTATTTCGGTTTTAATTATCGTTTTTATAACATTTGACGGATTCTTTTCAAAGATATTTTGCTTTTAATTGATTCGCAAAGAGTTTGGTTCGAAATTATTTCTTAAGCTTTCGGACCAAATAATAAAGTAATTAATTTTATTCACAGACTGTAATGGATTTAAGATATGATTTGTTAATTTGCAGCCAATATTTCAATTGAATTAATTACATTCATTTCCTTTAAGAGCAAGTACCGTTTGTGACAATTTTACCAATAAGATCAATAATATTTGATTATGAAAATATTGGTACTATTACCAAGTGCTATTACTAATAGTCTATTTATATCCACCAATTGATTGTTGCTCTTAAAGGGATATCAGTGTAATAATAATAATAATAATAATTTACGACTTCAATGAATT
The DNA here is from genome assembly GCA_034702105.1 of Fuscozetes fuscipes. NCBI lineage: Eukaryota > Metazoa > Arthropoda > Arachnida > Sarcoptiformes > Ceratozetidae > Fuscozetes > Fuscozetes fuscipes. The sequence continues at coordinate 6,278 of JAQGCS010002255.1, forward strand.
ACATTTTATTAATTATTTTTTACTACTTTTGATTACAGTATTAATAGTTTTTATTCTGGTTATGGTCTCTATCGTTGCGATCTGTCAAAGCCTTCTTCAACTTCGAGCGCAAAGTGCGGACCATTAAAGCCGTGCAAATCAAAGCCGCGATTTTATATCTACCGACCCGTAGGTGTTGTTCATCGAAACCATTGGCCACTATTCGCACCAATAATGGGCCAAAAAGCAAGTACAATTAAATCGCCAATCAGTCGCGACAACTCCTCTTCGATAGCCTCCCGAACCAAAGACTTGTTGGACAGCGCCCGGCCTGCCAGACTGGACCTGTTGCTGGATATGCCGCCCGCCAACTATGAGATCCAAGTGAAACACGCCTGGAGTCAAGAGGACCGCAGTCTAAATATATTCGTCAAAGAGGACGACCCGACCACTTTTCACAGACACCCTGTCGCTCAGAGCACTGACTGTATTCGGGGTAAAGTGGGTTACACTAGAGGAATGCATTTGTGGCAGCTTACGTGGTCGACCCGACAGCGGGGCACACATGCAGTGGTGGGTGTGGCCACCAGTGAAGCCAATCTGCATACAAATGGCTATCAGTCTCTGGTCGGTGCCAACGGCGAGTCGTGGGGCTGGGATTTGGGCAGAAATAAACTCTACCACGACTTGAAAAACAATCCCGGACTCACATATCCATCGGTGTTATCAAATGACGAGACTTTTGTCGTTCCCGACTCATTCTATGTGGTGCTGGATATGGACGAGGGCACCCTTGCCTTCGTAGTGGACGGCCAGTATTTGGGAGTGGCGTTTCGGGGCCTAAGAGGCAAAAAACTGTATCCAATTGTGAGTTCTGTTTGGGGTCACTGCGAGATCACAATGAAATACATCGGAGGACTCGATCGTAAGTTACTCTTTATTATTGCTATCAGTTATGAAGTTATTATTGAAGCTTTTGAAGCCATTCCCCTATCAATGACCTCAATGATAGTCAGCATAAAATTGTTGATTAATTAATGAACTCATTTATAGTGATTTAATCGAATTTAATTTATTATCAGTTTTAATATTAAAATCCTTATCAGAAAAGCAGTGATTTTTCGCACAATTAATATATGATTTGAATATATTTTGAATTTGTTTTTGTTTCTAATTTGTGTCCAACAGCGGAACCGCTACCCCTTAAAGACATTTGTAGACTAGTTATACGTCGAGAGGCAGGAAAGTCGAGAATATCGAAGCTGTCGGAAGAGCTGAATCTGCCCAAAGCCATCACCGATTATCTTCTGTATCAGTGATTATTCTTCTCATATAATTAGACTATAAGTGCCTCACATTTCTTCTCTTCTGTTTCTTCTATTAAAAGACAATTGAAATTATCATTTGTTCGCTAATTAATTACAATTCGCTTACAATTTATATCATAATTATTATTAATGAGAAATAATGTGACAAATGATTGACAAATGAGAACAACATTTGAAATGAAAACATTAAATATAAGCAACAAATCTATTGATTCTCTCATTTTTATGGATAAATACTTCGACGAAATCAAAGCAAACGATACGAAGAAAAGTGAAAAATCTTTTAAATAATGAATAGTAAAGAAAACAAATGTTTTAATAATTATGTATTTTATTATAATATTTATTAATAATTATAATGTCTTTCTTTTTTATTAATATTGTATTTGACTATTAATGTGTTTAATTCACATATTATTATATTATTTCTTTAAAACAAATGTTTTTAATAATTTCATCGGAAGAATAGGTTTTCGTTTTTAAACAGAAAAATCATTTCATTTCCGCAAATGTATGAATATTTTTAAATTCTTCCAAACAAATGATAACAACTTTTTTATTACAAAATATTTTAGTTCTCAATCTCTCTATAAATAACTGTTTTTTCAATTATTGTATTATTTATCGAAATCTTTTAATAGTCTATTAATGGATATATGAATAAAAAATGAAATTTTAAAACAATTTTAAATCTGTTTCTTTAAAAAAAAGTATTAAACAGAAAGAAGTTATAATCATTTATATTGTTGTCGATAATAACGATAACATTGAAAGTATTAAATGAAATGTTGTTTTGTATTGTCGACGATTAATACGCTTTCTTATGAATTAGAGAATTTTCCTTAACCTTCACTTTTGATATGAGTGTTGTATTTGTGTTTAGTGTCTCTAATGTAGAGTTAGTAATAGAATCTATTGAATAGAGTTTCACATTTGAAGAATATTTGAAGTAAAGTCAGTTTTAAATGCGTTATAACGAACTCAATATCGTGTTTACATAGAAATTGTGAGATAATAACCAAAGGCTCAAAATATAAGAATTTACTGATATTTTTATTTACACTACAAATCATTTTCTTTTATTTCGTTAATGTCTTCGAACGACACCTTTTTCTGACCGATTTTGGACTTATATCACATTTTGTCTGAACTTAGAAAAAAGTGTGAATTTATTTCTTTATTTCAGAAAAGTAGATATAATAATGATTTAATACTCTTGGCATCAATTATTGACTGATAGCACAGACCTATCAGTGATTACAATAATTATTAGTAAGAAAATAAACTAATCATTAATTAATATAAATATAGAATAAAATTAACGATTTGTGTCGTAATTTTCAAACGTGATTATAAATTCTGTCAACAAACCCAAATAATAATCTTGGTTCATTAAAAAAAGAAGACGAATTTTTAGTTTATCAGTTTATATGGAAATAATTCAATTTTTATTTTATAAAATTTCTAAATTTATGGCTATTTATGCGATAATTTTATTAAAATATGTTATAATCTTTTTATGAAATTAATTCAGTGTTTGAGTTAATATATAAGATCCGAGCCTTGAGGTTAGGACTCAATAATAATCAACATTTCATTTATGTCGAGTACATGTATGCCATACGACGTCCAAACTTTTGAAATGCACTTCGAAAACAGTCAATTGACGGGTTGTGTGCATATCGTTTGTGTGTCTTGAGATGAGTTCTCCACACCATCTGCTCCTTCGCTCCAAATACCTTGGGGCGACTCTTCCTTTCTGTGTGTATAACATTACTGCCACACGTCTACTATCGTCTCACAAAAAGAAGAGTCCATTTTTAGTGCTTTATTGACACTAATGAATGGCCTGTGCCATGACTATTCCTGTGCTCTAGCCATTCCTGCGCTAAATAATAACGAGAAATTTTTATTTCCATGTAATGTAACGAATGTTAGTTTAATGCAATATTTAATGCCATAAAAGTCATGCGACAGATAATACCCGTCGGGGCTCCACTTTTCATCTAACAGTTGGCTAACAAACCTGCCTCACAATATCCGTCCCTACAATAAAATACATAACAAAATCCTTTCTAACAATCACCACATTTTTCACTTTCAAACTTTAATCTCTATTTTTTATCCTGCTAAATCTTTAGTGACACTATTCTGTGCTGAGCTCAGACTGAAATTGATTTTTATTTAATCTGGACTACTATTTTCAGGTCTATATCGAGCAAAGAGGAAAAGAGCAAAATATTGATTAATTAATTAAGTTTTCAGCAATTCTTTCCTTAAAGTGTTTTTAAAAAAGTAATTATATTTTTTTGAATTAATAGGTTTTGGTTTTGTTTTCTCTAAAGTCATATAAAATTATAATTAAACTCAATTTAAATCAGATTTTACTAATTTATTAGCGATAATAATAAATTAAATATCAATTGTCAGCCAAATAATTAATTTTAGAAAAAAATTACTTTAATATTAAGACAAACAATAAATTAAATTTGAAATAGAGGTCAACGACGACAACATTTGCTTTAAAAATATAAATTGAAGAAAATAAAAATAAAGAGTTTATTTCACAAACAGATTATTATTTGAATACGAAATTTATTTTTAACTTTATATTAGAATACTGTTAATTAGGTTTTGGTCTCTCTTTCTCTCTATCCCTCCCTCTCTCCCCTTGCAAATAGAAAGAGCATTCATTGACTTGTCATTGCTCTCAAACTACTGTTATCTTGGTTGTTAACCAGTTTTATGTAATGAATAACAGTTTTTATACCATTTTGTGTGATTATCATTACCAGAGTAGTGATAATCAACAGTGGAGTGATTGGGTCTAGTTTTACTTTGTTATCAGTCTTTATTTGAGTTAAACCGAGAAAAGACGCCAATATTTTAGTCGTATATTTGTGCGACGTTTGAGGCGAACCTCGATTTCAACTGTTGTTATGCAGTCTTTTTTGTTGACATGAATTTCGCATTTTTCTCTTCTCGAAATATACCTGGCCTTAAGACCGGCCAAACAAGTCTTCTGTTGGTTAACAACAATAGACCTTTCTTTTCAAACATCTGCTCTCTCTCTCTCTCTCTCTCTCTCTCTCTCTCTCTCTCTCTCTCT
>JAQGCS010002256.1:0-10685 GCA_034702105.1 Fuscozetes fuscipes
GTGGGAGATACTTTTTCCAAAATATTTGCCGCCTCGCTTCGCTCGGTAAAAACTTCGCGTTTGCCGCGCGTTCGCGGGGGGAGGGGTCCGATTTGCTTCAAAATTTGCCGCCTCGCGTTCGCGGGGAGGGGGGGGGGTCCGATTTGCCTCAAATCTAGGGGATCTCGTCGGGACCAAAAACTAGGTGGGGTATATGGGCTATACTCCCCCCTTCGACACCCCTGGTATGAATTAAGGAATCGGTTTAATAAAAGCTGAGTTCACTCAAAATAATTGAAAGAATTGATTTAACTTTTAGAGTAATTATTTCGTAAATCAGAGATATTTGTCGGTAATTAAGATTAAATCTATTTATGATTCGAATATTTAATCGCTTTAATGACAACTACTTTTGCAAATATTTTTATGATTTTAACGAATGATCCGAATATCAAATGAATGCTTCAGTTTTTGGACTTCCAAATCCAAACTTCAATTTTATAATAATATTTTGAAAATTACTCGAGCAAAGTATGCAATAGATAAATTCTCAAACTAAGGAATATATACTTTCTTACGAATAATGGTTATAGCAAATCATTTGATTTAAAAATTCAACTATTAAAAATTTGAAAGATAACATTATTATTGGATTTATATTTCAGGTCATATACTATGCATTCTGTGGGAAAAGTGTTAGTTGTGCTGTGTCAAATGTTGGCATTAATTGCTATTAAACTAAATTTAGTCGACGGAACCTCTTCTTCATTAGAATCATCCGAAAAAACAGAATTATTACCCATTAAGAGCTCTGGTATTAGCTATGAACCATCCGTTTTAAGTAAAGAGGCATTAGATTCAGATCTCTTCGATATTTATGACCAAGAAAAGAGAGCGCAATGGAATAACTTACAAGGTTTACATCACTAAAGCCTTTTCTTTTATAATCATAACCTTTATTTGCAGGGGGTTGGGGTAAACGAGCAGAATGGAACAAATTATCAGCAGCATGGGGTAATGCCTTCTCATTTACTTTAAGTTATCAAATGGTCTAGCTTTACATTTATTTATTAACAGGTAAAAGACCCGCCGCCGGTACCAATGGATGGAATAACTTATCTGGAATGTGGGGCAAACGGGCCGCCAAATGGAATGAATTGTCGGGAATGTGGGGAAAGAGAGGATGGAATGATATGTCTGGCGGATGGGGTGAGACTTGTTAAAATCAAAGCAAATATATATAGAATGATGATAATGGAATTATGATGACATTAGGAAAACGAAATTCTCCTCATTGGAATAAATTGCGAGGAATGTGGGGCAAACGCGGTGTCACTGATGTCGAGCCCTATTCCGCCAAATAATTGAATGCGACGAAGAATACCATTTGATTACATCAATCAATTATTTCATTTAATTCGTAAATTGAGTTCTTGTAAAAAATTAATTTTTTATTCTGAAAAATACTGCAATTGAATCTGTAATCGATTTAATCATTTAATTAGAATTTAAACATTCAGTTATTCATTCATTTAATTTAAAAAAATAAATAAAACGATAATAAAAATAAACATTTATGTCTTTTAAAGCGAAGAATATTTGGATTTTAAGATCAGTACCACTAATGTTAGTATAATTTGACCTGTTTTTAGAATTCAGAGATCTTGTGGACAAATCTCCGCCGAGTTTTGCAATAATAATAATAATAATTAAATTAAATGTTTTTAAATCTATAAATGATGTGACAGTTATTTGAGTTATTTTTATGGCATGTATTACATAATTGGTTGAACTAAACATTATATATGTTTTGTACATTAATTCGACAAAAATTAAATTACTTTATTCGAAACCAAAAGTATTTTAATAAAACTTAAATTTGTCTCATTTCTAGTCATTCGTTGACTTTTATAAGACTTGAAAATCTGTACAATTAATTGAAAGCCATTCAAAATACTTCCTCAAAGAATATCACTTTTATTATAGATAAGCCACAAATATTTGATAGAAGGCCAAATAGGTCAGCCACCACCCCGATCAATCTTCAATTTGTCTTCAAATAATAGCTGTTTGTAAGCCATTTAACAGCAATTTTCTATGCGATTCCAAGTGATTTATTGCGATAGGAAGAGAGACTGGCTAATTTCCAAGTTCACATCCTTTACAAATTGATTGAAGACAGACAGCAATACATCCATTGATGAAACAGTTGAGACAACAATCAACGCATACGAATGTTCCGCAACTGACTAAACATTTTTCAAATCGATTTACTTTTCGTTTATGAGATTTACGTTTCGAACGAAAATCAGATTTAGTTTCACTTTCATCACAACTGATGTTTGCTCGGATCGGTTCACTCATTATAGGAGTTTCACCATTTACCTGCTGTGCATCGGGCACTAACATGGCCTCTTCATATGTGGGTAACTGTTCGACATCTGCTATATTTTTGTTGTTTTTCTGGTCACACATTTCACTTAAGGAAACTGATTATCATTTGTATTAAACTAAATTCCATTTATTAATAAATAATACAAAAACATACGAAACGTTTATTAGGTTTAAAGTAGGTCACAAAATGGCACCCAAAGCCCATGGATACCCGACCAGACCATATGGGTTTGAACTTTTGGTCTGAAACTGGGCATGTGTTTTTAATCATGAGCTTAGGTCTGAATGGAATGGTAAAATGGTAAAATGTGTATTTTGTATACAGTGGTAAAATCAGTAAGTTATTTACAAAATATTTAAACAAAATAGTTTAAAATTAAAATTAAAGAATTCATCACCAATAAATAAAATAGCAGGTAAAATATAGTGCAGTTTAGTCCATAACACTCTTAACTTTGAAATTTTTGGAAACTTTCTTGAATTTTAGCAAGGTTCGCCATGCTTTCCTAAAAATGGCTGTCCAAACTTAATTTAAATTGTATTTAGAATTTAAACCGATTTTAATGAATATATTTTAATTTGATTTTACGCCAATTCGAAAACAAAATGGCGGCATTCGTCTGTCATTCTATCTTCTATTACCTAAAAAATTTGTTAAAAATTGCAAAATCTCAAACTGTCATCTTTATGTCAATTAGATTGCCTGTCCAGGTCTGTGAGTTCTTTTTTGATTTAATTAGCAAGAGTGGTCATTGAATTTAACAGTATTATTCAATTTTTGAATATGGGTTTCTGGGTTTTCATGGGTTTGGGAAATAAGAAAATTTGAAAAACTGTTCCCACGTTTGAAGTTCTCAAACACTTTAATTTATCAGAATATTTGTCTTATCTCTTAAGTGACAAACGAACCAATAATTTTTGTTTTGGTTAATCTCATGAAACGGAATATTGATTCAAATAATTGTTTTTTATTATAACAAATTTTGATAGTATTCGTTATTCAAAAGTACCATTCAAAGTATATTGTATTAAAATTGAAAATCAATTGCAAGTTAAGACAATTCTGTTGAATTGCAAAAGCATTTGAAATCAGGGGTGGGGAGAGGGGGTAATACCCCGTAGTTTTTGAGCCAAAGGAGACCCCCTAGATTTGAGGCAAATCGGCCCCGGCTAAATATTGAGATTTTTAGCGAATTTTAGAGTTTTTGTTGAAATTTTTGAGATAGAAAAAAGTGCAAAGGGGGGACCCTTGTGTTTTTTGCCGAGCGAAGCGAGGCGGCAAAATTTAGTGACAATTCTTCTCCCGCTACCCCCCCCCCTCGAAATTTTGGAGACTCAGAAAAAAGCTCAAGTGGACTCTTTGTGGTTTTTTCTGACGACTTTAGAAGAATACCCCTATACCTGACTTTTTGGTCTGAGGGACTCCCCCAGGGATGGCCAAGCTTTTTGACTCTAGGGGGGGTCTAGGGTAGAGGTTTTTCAAAATTTTTCTAGGGGGGGTCTAGGGGGGGTTTTGAATTTCCCCCCAAAAAAACCGAAAAAGTTTGCCGCTTCGCTTCGCTCGGCACGTCGCCTCGCTACGCTCGGCGATAAAACTAAAGCGGTGGACCAAGGTAACAAATTTGCCGCCTCGCTTCGCTCGGCGGAAAACACAAAGAGACGTAAGGTCCAAGCACGAGCGAGGGGGGTATACCTGTAATGTTAACTTTTCGAAAAATTCTAGGGGGGGGGGGTTCCAAAATTTTCGACTCTAGGAGGGTTTCGAGCAACCCCCCCTGGCCATCCCTGGACTCCCCTGAGGTCGACCAGTCTCCGCCCCCTGATTTGAAATGTAACAAATTTAGATATTTTTCAGTATTATTAACAAAATCAATCAATTTAATTGCAAACTAATTAGCAAGATGTCTTTTAAAAGATTGCAGAATATTCCGTAATAAAAAAAATGTTTAGTAATTTGTCAAATGATTTATAACTTTCTAAATATGCATTCAATTGAATAAATATTTGAAAAGATTGCCATTCACTCATTGTTTAGGTCTCACCTGTTTTTAAGACAACAAATCTATTTAATTAGTTTTTGATATAAATTTGAAAACAATCGAATTATAAATGAAAAACTCGGAAATCATGAAAGCAATCATTTTATTCACTTGTTTCTTAGGTTTAGCTCTGAGTCTGTCCGGAGAAGATGAAGAGCACAAACATTTGCAGGACGTGGCGACTAATATCATGCAAAAGTATTGATCATAAATATTTCTTGTTATTAAATTTTAGTTTGTTTTCAGTCTACAGAAAGAACACATTCCTTCTGAAGGATCCAATTCTGGGACACCAAACGCACCGATCAATCACTTGAACTCACATCTAATCACCAAAACAGACAAAATGAAAGTAACTGTTGGAGTGAAAGGCGTGCAGTTTGTTTCGGTTGAGGCCAACGGCAAAGTCGTCAATATTAGCACTACTTTTGGTGTGGGAGCCGTTGCTGTTTACACTATTGACAGAGAAGACACAGAAGAACAGATAGAAGAGTACCAGCTTTTGATGGCAGATGAGGCAGAAAAAGAAATTGACGACACTCTCGAATCAATGCAAGAAGAATGTAAGTATCACTCAGTCATTACATTTCACTAAAATGTTTGACATTTCAAAAAGATTTGAGCGACAATTTGACCGCAAAATACAATGAGACCAAAATAATCTTGGCTAAAAGAGCTAAATTCGATATGAAAGTTAAGTCCAAACGAAATGACAAAAAGGAATTTGAGGTGATTGTCAATCAGGGGTATGTGGTGGCCGCCAAAATGAATGTCACAAAAGGATATACCGATCAGTTTCTCAATTTTTAAATATATTTTATTTAAATTATCCCAATAAATGAATAAAATTCAAATATTTTATATATTTGTTTAGGGGGCAAATCGAAAGCTTAACCTGTCTACTCGTGTTATTCTGTTTAGTGATCACTAATTAGTATAGTATAAAATTAATGGCAGATGTAAGTGATGTTTGAGGTAGTGCTACATTTATTGCAAAAGTTGTCGCAATCTATTATTAAATAATAATAATAACAATAATCAGCATATTTCCAAAAATCAATCATTTTGATAGAAAACTAAAAAAGACTAAACTAGATAAATCTATACTGCTGATAATCAGAGTCTAACTGCACTTGATTTAAAGCATTTACCTGGAGATTTCTAAAAGTGTCTCAATTTACGGGTTGAAGACTTCTTCATTTGATAAAATAATCGAATACTTGTTGTTGACCTCTATATTCAATTTGTGAGCCATTGACTCTTTCTTTCAATTTGGACGAAGAATTTCAATAAATTGGACCAAATGTTGACTTTCCTCGCTTTGAAAAATTGCTATTAAATCATAGCTCACAATACTATCCGAACAATTGGTTTCGATTATATCTTTTATTCAATTATTTTGAATTTGATGTCAAAAACGCTATAAAAGAAGAAAAATTGAATTAAAAGACGAATTGAAAAACGTTTGAATATTAGTTAAATTTGTTATCAATTAAACGAAATATAAAATTTGTTTTAATTTCTAATATATATTTACAAAAATGAATAATAATTTAAAATTGTTGTTAAAATTGAAACTAAAATGTTTTACTATAAAAATCTTGTGAATCATTCAGTTATTCGTTCGTTTGTTTACACATAATATGAAAATCTTTGAGTGTTTTAAAAGTAATGATAACTGATATTCTACTTATACATCACTTGTATATTAAATCACTTGAATTGAAAATAATTTAAACAATTATTACATTAAAGAGAAGTATTAGTTATTCTAAGGAAAGATCAATAATTTAACAAATAATACAACAGTCAGTTCTCTCGTTTTTATGTCTTTTCATACAAACACTATTTGAAGACTTTTTTTCACTTTTATTGTTGTCCGAAAGGGACGACTTATTCTCGTTCTCATTGAACAGAATATTATTACAAGACTTCGACTGAACTATTATTCTCATTGAAGGAGAGTTCGAGTTAATGGATGAGTTGTTTGTACTAACGTTTGTTCCGAAATGACTGATCAGATGATCGCTTTGTTTGTCATGTTTTGTCTCATTTGATAAGATCATTGTCGAGGGTCTCACACGACTCGACTGAGACATACAGTCCTCCAAATCATTTTCAGTCATGTCTTCCATATCTGTGTTTCGTAAGAGTTCGGGAGAACTCGAAACCGAATGTAATGTCGACTGAGTTGTGATTATTTGCATTTTAGTTAACGAATCGTTTGTTTCGTTGAGTGACGGATCCACTGCTCTATGCTCTGACTTTTTGTCTTCATTTGGTCCCATCTCTGAGTCTTTGGAATTGAGCGATTCTTCTGCATCTAATTGTGAATCGTCTGCTTCTGAGTAGTCGGTGACCACAATATTAACGACCGGAAGCGAAGGCCGAACCTCTTCATGAGTAGAGCGATCACCGATTGGTCCTTCAAAGCTGGATAAGTCAGAACCATTGCCTTCTGCGGCACAACTGCCCTCTTCGCTGACGATTGAACACTTTCGTTGAAGAGGAAGAACAAAACCTGTGCCGTCATCGTTGGGCAGTTCTAATTGCGTAGGTGGTGCCGTAAAGCTAATGGGACCGTCTTCTTCTGCCTCTTCTTCTTGAAATGGTTTTGTATTTCTCGAAATTTGTTGAATTAAATGCTTTCGAGGTCTCAGAGGAAGAAGACGTTTGTGGAGATGTCCCGAAATGTTTGCATTCACTGAACTATTGTTTTGATGCAAACCATGAAATTCACGCAAAGATTTATCTTTCAAGAGCTGATATGTGGCCTTAATGTAATGTTCATGGTTAACTGTCTGTGTTTTCTCTCCCTTAACTGTTGAGTCGGTGCCAGTCGTTGGTGTCGGACTCACAGATTTGTAGGGCTGTTCTTCTTCTGCTTTAACTGTTTCCAAGACCTTTTCGATGTGTTCTTTAGAATTTCCGACACCTTTTGTAACCATTTGATCGATGACTTGATTATGAACCGAATGTTTGACGTTTTTGGGAACATTTGGCAGTTTTGTCGCATTCGTTATCTCATCGAAAGACAAATCTTCGCAATCGTTTAGCCAATTATGAGAAGTTATTTCTTGAATTGTGAGCCTATGGTTTGGATCTCTTCTGAGCAGAGATTTTATCAGTTCGATAGCAGACTCGCTGATTGATGGCCGAGGAGGGGTAGTAAAGGTACAGTCCAATATCCTTTTGTATAAACATTTAATTAATTATTTGAAGATAAAATCGATAATTGACACAAAACCTGCACAACGTTTCGCTGTCATTGATTTGCATGAATGGATTATTTCCATATAAAAGAATGTATAGAATACAACCCAACCCCCAAATGTCAACTTTGGGTCCGTCGTAGTGATCGCCTGTCAATTAATTTACCAAAACATTGAAACAATTAAAAATCATTGTTAGACTTAATGCTTACCTAAAAGAATCTCTGGTGCAGAATAAGCTAAAGAGCCGCAGGAGGTCCTCAACATCTCTCCCTCCGCCCATTGATTAGAAAATCCAAAGTCAATGAGTTTGACCAAGGGGTATTTTATTCTAAGATTCAATTGTTCTGATGGCTGAGCGATGATTAGAATGTTCTCTGGCTTTAGATCTCTGTGAACGATCTGAAGGGAATGACAGTAAGATATCGCACAACAGATCTGAAATGAAACCAATAATTAGACATAAGGTTAGCTCATAGTTAAGTTGATGTCACACCTGACGGAAAATATGTTTGGACTCAGTCTCACTTAACCCGTTTCCATGATTTCTCTTCTGAATGTGATCGTAGAGATCACATACGTCTGGACCGCAATATTCTGAGTTCGATACAAATTATTATTTACACGAATAGAAACAATCATTAGAGGACTGACCCATAACAAGGTATAGTTTGGTTCGCGTATCGATAACCTGATATAATTTGACCACATTTTGGTGTTCATGTTCTGAGAGTCGGGACCAGAGTCTTATCTCAATTCCTAACTGATGCAGACCTTCTTTGTTTAGTTTTGCCTTGTCTATTATCTTAATGGCAACCGATTCACCTGAATATAAGATAAATCATTTGAATGACTAATTATAGTTGAAAAACAAATTTCAGAGCAATAAAGAAAAGTATTATAAATGAGTTACACCTCATTTGACACCATTTATATGCCATTATTGTAATCCTTAAGTAATATTATTTCAAAATTCGTTAATAAAAGCATTTATTCCTATTTTAGTTCCGCTTTTCCTAAAATATCTATTAAAAAGTCGAATGAAGTCATTTGAAAAACTCTTTCATCATGATACATTATATTATGATGTATTATAAATAAGGGCTTACAATCAAACGATACTTGTTATCACTGATGTCAACAATAAAAATGGTCCAAAATTAGTAAAATTTTGAAATCAGATAATACAAGAAATAATGTTTAAGGAAATGTACCACAAGTTTGACAAATGATTGCAGACTATTGACAATTGAATACTGTTTAATACTATAGGGATATAAAAGCGGAACAATGTTTGACCTGTGAGACAATGTTTGGCCAGTTTTACGACAGCGAAGTGTCCTTTTCCTAAGGTTTGTGCGGTAATATCGTAGAGACCGGCAGCCATTCAGTGGTCGACCCAATCACTCCCTTTTCAAATATTAGCCAAACATTAATTAACTGATTCTCCGTTTAAATCAAATATTTGTCAATTTTTCTTATAATATGTCGTAAAATATGCTTTGATTTCGAAATCCATTTATTAATCGATGAAAAAAATGAGACAAAACTAAAATTTGAATCAAATGTAAACAAATTTTAATAAATATTTATTCAATCGATAGTCAAATACTTACAAAAATTTAATAAATTGCAAAATGAGTTTAAAATTGTTTAAAGATTTAAACGAAAACAAAAATATAAATAAAATTAAAAAATTAATTTAAGTAAAGATTTATTTAAATTTAATTAAAATTAGATTTTCATTGAATTTCTGAATCAATTAATTCATAATTCATATAATTTTAATAACTTTGACGTCATTTCCAATAAATTGATTTCATTTTATTTCAAAAACGATAAACAAATGTATAAATTGATAATAAGTTCAAAATTAAACTAAATTGTTATCAAAGATTACAATTAATTCATTTGAAGCCATATTTTGAGTCACTTTTTGTCAGATGTTTTTCAGATCAGATTTTGCGCACTCTTTCAGACACAACACAAATACAATGCTTTCACTCAATGCCTCACTTTTTGCCTCATATTCTTCATTCAAATATTTAATTTCACCAAGTAACTTTAGTTATTATTATTATTTTATTTAATTGATTTCAATCATTAATTTGTGGTTTTAAATACAGTAAAAAATGGTATTTCTTGCAAGGGTCTACTCGTTTGCAGAGAGATTTTCAAATCAATAAAATATTGCATTTTGGCATTTTCTCCTATCTGTGGTATTCCCTAATTCTTTGAAACTGACCTAGGGAAACTTGTCACTGTAATCTGAAATGAGTGTTTCATATTTAATGAAAATGTAATTCACTAGGTAACATAAATTTCCATTTGCATGCAGATAAGACAAAGTTATTGAATAAAAGAACTTTTTCTCATTGAAGAATGATCTATAAGATTATATTAAAAACTTTGAATTAAGGTAAAGCAAATTAATTATAACATTTGGCGCTGACATAAAATTGTCATTTTAAACGCCATAACATTTATCATAGAGTATATACCTCTTCATTAAATTAAAATACACTTCACATTCAAAGTATTAATTTTAGTTCTATGTTATGGTTATTCGCATTCAGTGCTTATCCATTGATATTTGGCTCAAAATTATTGACAAATATAAAAAATACAATATAATACATATATAAATATAAAAAAATCCACATATGAATTATACACTATATACACTATATCTACATGAATATACACTATATCTTTTCAAATCAAATAATCCACTTGGTCTCATTAATTCCAATTAATCAAATATAAGTGAGACAAATATTCCCTGTTCAATTTTACTATTCTAACTACTTTTATATAAATAAGCATTTCTTCACTACAGAAATTCATAATCATTTATAAGTATTTCTTTCTGTAGTTCCACTGATTATTCGTTAAGTTTTGTGAATCTTACACTATTTTCCGCATTAAAATGCAATGACGCAGTTCGCAAAAATGAATCATGTTTGCTGTCACACACGTTCATATATAGCCACAGCAAACGGGACCCAGTTTTGCAAACTGCGTGATTCTCATTTGAGAAGAGCAACAAAGTGAGATGCTC
>JAQGCS010002257.1:0-10685 GCA_034702105.1 Fuscozetes fuscipes
AAAATTTTCGAAAATTTACGTAAATCTTTGGTCACTTATTTGATGTCCAGAGTTCGGTAAAATTGTTATTTTGTTGATCCGAGCATCTCTTCATACCCCAGTAGAAATACCCCCTCTTCGGCACCTCTGACAAGCACATTCGAATAACATCAATATGGGACATTTGTGTGCTGTCACACATGTCGTCGTTATTGTTATTAATCATTAAATTCAACATTAAATCTATTCTAGTATTAAATTTTGATTAATATTCACATTTCTATCAAAATTCAATAGACTTTGAGTGAAATATCCAATTCTGATGTTACCCAATATGGAGTGACATTTCTTTCTGTTAGTTTGTCACTATGCTATTCTATTCAATTCTGTGCAATTATACTCTTAATATTAATGACTCAAAATATATTAAATTTGATGTGAGAATACAATTTTCAAGGTACAATTAATTATTATCTTCTTTTTAATAGTATTGTTGCTGAGATCAGACATAAGGAAATCTCATTTTATTATAAAATAATAAATCTTTGAAAAAGTATTTCTCTTTTGGTGAAACTTTTATTTGGTGTTCAAACAGAAGGTTAACTGATATAAAAGGCAAAGGGCTTAAGGGATGGCTTCATGAAAGCCTTTTCTTTAAGTTTTCTATTTTTCCTCATTAAACCTCATTTAATCTTAAGTACAATCGATAGTAGTTTTGCGAATACTCAACAAAAATAGCAACAAATTGCATCTCTTCCATACCGTCATAACTCAGGTCAAAAGGCTTTCCAATAGACCTCTATTTATATTAAACGCTCAATGATTTTAGTTCTGAGATTTTTTTGCAAATAAAATGTGAAAAAATGCGAGGACTCCAACAGATTCTGAGACCACAATAAATGTATTACTATTTATTCACTGTCTTTCCAGGAAATAAATTTGAGGAAAAGGAGAAAAACTATCGTTTCATAAAATATAAGAAAACAGAATATTTTGTCAAATCTGATGATTTCAAAACAGATAATATAAGAAATGCAAACAAATACTCAGAAATTAATTGAAAATTTCTTGTTATTTGTGAATAGTTTTGTTGTTTTGTGCAAATCTATCAATTCTTTAAAAAACTCGTTTGAATTGATTATTGATTCGAGTCATAGAGTGTAAGAGATTTTAATAGAAAAGCAAATACTCGTTAAGAATGAGAGACGGTGTATTCACACATGTCACAATCCTATTTGTCAAGTTCCAATTTGTAAAAAATTGGTGTCCCACTTAACAGAGAATAAAATGTGATCTACCTCTAGAAAAGCTTATACATTCTACATGTATTATAAGCCACTATAACTGCCGTTATCTCACATTCAATTAAAATTGTCTAACTTAAGTTTAAACCAAATTATGTACTCTGAGACTTATCGTCATAAAAAGACATGGGTTAGTTTAGGTTAGATGAAGTAAGTTTTAACAAGGTTACAATAAATGAGGTTTCCTTTTTTATTGAATATACAGTTGAGCGGTTCATACAAAACCATTCTATTCTTGGGAATGGGATTCTAATAAGTTGGATCCTTACAAATAGGATTGTGCCAAATGGTATATAACTATAAGAGACAGAAGTCAGAGACAAATAAAATTAAATCAATTGCTTCACAAACAACATTACAATTGAAAGCCTTAATTGAAAATTCAGACCAAAAAAGATTGAAAATAACAAATAAAAAGTTTGTTTTATAAATGTTAGAGAATAATCGCAGTGAATAACCCCGGGTAAAATCTAAAAGCTTTACGATGTAATGTAAATTAGGAACATTTCTCACAAAAGTGTTGAATTGCAAAATAGCAAAATCGCCAAAAATTAAACATATTTTCTAAAAATTATTGCAAAACTCGAAAATTAGACTTAACTGAACTGAAAAATATGTGGTTATAAATAAAGTCTCATTTCGTGTGCAAAGTATTCAATCTTATGATAAATGAGAGAATTAAATGAAAACTTTATATTCAAATGTATTTTAGGGAATAAAATATTCAAAAAGAAATCCGCTTTGGATTTAGAGCTCAAAATTGTATTTCTAATAAACTCTTTATATTAATTATTGCAGACGTTATGCAAAAATTAGTTACACATAAATATATGTAAAAACTCTAATCGTTTTAATTCGCTTTCATTTGATGTAATCATTAATACCTTTAATTTAGATTCTGTTCGTTTTTAAGACACTTTCAAATCAAAAAGGATTGCAATTCAGTCACAAAAGCAATAAAACGCTGAAATTAAGTGCCTTTAAGTGTAAGACTTGAGTAGAATGGATGAGAATATAATGAAAATCAATTTGAATTTAATCCATTGGTTGCAATATATTTGAGCAAAAGTTAGTCGACTAATGAATTCTGCTTTCGTTCGAGTGTTTTAATAAGTTTGGATGAATAAGTCGTCGACAAGAAGAAGAAGAAGTGAGACAAGAATAAGAAGTAAAAGCGATCTAATCATCGCAAACACCGAAAAACTAACGATACGTTTGAACACCAGGGGTGACCAGGATTTCAATCTCAGAGGATTGAACAATGGATCGACAGGTCTTACCTGAGGCAAGAATGATAAGAGGAACTATCACTAAATGGAGCTAATGCCACCATTTTCCTGGTAAATGTCATTTATTTTTATAAGAAAATGAGATAATCAGCCACTACTCCATCCTTGGGTTTAACTGAAGGAAAAAAATAAAAAGCTTTGAATGAACACAAACTAAGTGTTAGTCTTAGAGTTAGAGAAGAGAAACAAAAGCATTAGAATCGTATGCCTCAGATCTGACGAAATGGTAACGCATTTGTTGAGTAATGAGAATCGAAGAGAAGTGTTATATTTGCGAATTGGCTTCAATTGTGCGATACTGAAAAGCGGGCGAATAATTCTTATGTGATATCATTGATATGATTGGGTTTGTTATACACATCGTCTTTAAACTAAATCAATACAACTTTTATACACAATATCTGTGAAGCGGATGAAAGGCTTCAAAATTGGATTCTTTCGTGCAATTTATAAATATATCCGAAAAACAAGTTTAATGTCTTGGAATGCCTTAAATGACGTCAATTTTGGTCATAAGACCTAAAGACAATTCAAAATATTTTGCAATAAATATGACTAAATGACTCATTTAGTATATTCACTACTCGAGGCCAAAATGCGAACCCTTTTTTCAAACCATTAACTTGTAATCAGTTAAAAACTTAATGAATAGATTGTCTGCAAAACCGGCAGAAAAATATTAACTCTAATAAAATATGTGGGAACGACCCCACAAATAGACGTATATCTTGTGAACTCTGGTACTTTGCAGACAATTTTGCCAAATATAATACAATATAATACAGATTCCTACAGAAGGAAAACTGGGTTTGTGTTCGCCTACACTCAACTCAACTCTAATTCGAGTTTTGCAACTTTTAATCTTTTTAATGATATTTCACTGAAATTCCATCGCGTTTCCGAACCGAAGATTTAATGGTAAAAAAGTAGATATAAGACAACAAAGAATAGCTTCAGAAATATTCAAATTCCTCTCTCAGATAATTCTTTTCGTTCAATCATTTTTATATAAAAAAATGAAATTTATGACAACGAATACATATTTGATGCGATTTTCAACGTTTATTTCATTATATTTTCTATGGATTTGAGTAGAGATGAGATCTTTTGGTATTTGGTATTCATATATAAATTAAATTCTCAATCGATTTAATCAAATTCGATGTCAAACAAAATTTATGACTTTGGCTTACAATTCACTTTGGTTAGATAGACTTACAAGTTATAACTTATATGGCACAATTATGTCTCTTAATCTACCTGTGCTGCTGTAATCGTACAGTTTTTGTATGTTCCATAGTTTCCATGCATTGGAACTGAATGAGAGATTAATATAAGAGAACTATTAATAAGGCAAAAGTTTATGTCAATTATTACATACATTTATTGCATATATGAGTGAAGAAGAATGTTGGCCACTCATAATTGGGCTGTCTTTTATCAAAAGGGTATTATTTTAGGCTAAATCTAATAGGGATAAGTTTAGCTGAATCATCCACAATATGAAAGGATTATATGGATTTTTTGTCCAAATGTTAGCCACACATAAATCACAATTGTATTGTGAGTATTGGTTTAATCATTATTATTGCCATCTCTGAGTTCACAATTAATGAAAGTCATAATAAGCAGAATATTAAGAATTGTATGCATTTATGCCTTCGATTTCAGTTATAACTGAAGTCTTGTTTCCAAATATATGTTTGGAAAACAAACTGTGCTCTCAATGGAGTAGAAGTTTATCTTTTGCCTCAAATACTAACTTATAATTCATTAAATGATGAAAACTAGTCTGAAAGCACAGATATATCAATAATATATTTGATGGCATTACTTCTGAACATCTATTTGGACACTAAATGAATGTTTGTTTGCGTTGAAGTCAATTTTGACGGATAATAATAATGAATGTTTGGTTTACTCGGACTTACAATCAAAGAATTTGACGACAATATATGATATACAGGTCCCAACTTTCATCTAAGTTCTGCCTACTCCTGTTACAAGGATGGACACATACCAATACAGTATTACTCAATGAAAGTCCTATAATTACAAAATTACCAAAATATTAAACATTTAGAATATTTGGTTTTGTTTTTGTGCTTTAAATCATCTGATTTTTATCCACTTTTCACCACCCCTATTGAATTCCAAAAAACGAACTTGATAAATAATAAGTCCATTGAGTAAAATAACCGGAAAATAATTTTCAATCATATTACTTTAGGTTTGAGTAAAAATGGGTAAAAATTCACTTTATATTCGAGGACATTAAGATAATGATTCATTACTTCATTATTAATGAAGTAATTGTCACTCAAATGCAAATATTTGACAATAATTATAAGTGAGGTTATGTTAGGAATATGTTTTGATTAAAACAATCAAAAAGAGAAATACACCAGGGCATACCAAAAGACGCCTTATTGTACAATTATAATCTCTTTGTTTATATCAAAAAGGGGTAAATGGAAATAATTGATAGATGTACAAGGTATAAGGTTACATTTTAGAAACGGACGATTATATTTTCAATGTAAGAGTGTTTTCAAGTTTACATTATGATATTGAATATTTAGATTGCTCTTTCACATAGGCGTATGCCACCCTGTACTTTTATAGCTATTATTTCAAATTCTTTGGTGTCTGACTTGATTTGTGAAACAAAAGCCAACAACACTGAGAATCTAGTCCCACACTTTTTACAGTTTACAGTATTCGAGCACACTCTACCAGACTCTCTGATTGGCCAATTTCACTTATAAATTCGACTGACCAGAGAGTATGGTAAAGTGTACTGGAATAATGTAAAGTGTTATAAGAGCATGTAAAGAGAGATTCCTCTAAGAATAACATAACAAACCCGCCATTGAATAATGGTTGGAGTGTTTGTCTTCAGACGTCATTGATGTTTAGCAATGTTTGGCCAATGTAGTAATATTCATAAAGTATGTTTGTTATGTTATTCTTAGAGGAATCTCTTAAATACTGTTTTACTGTTTCTCAATGAAATGAAAATCCATTGCTATAGACATCTACTGACAGCAATGAAGTTTACAAATCAAAAAGTGGTTAAGTTTCTCAACACAAGAGGTCTCGACTCAAACACACATTTCTAAAAATCAATTCTGTGTGAAAAGAAGCAGAATTTCACTCTATTCTTATGAAAACATGATTTCACAGTCAAATACAAATCAATCCTTTGATACACTGTTTCTAAACATAAAAACATTAAATAATTGATTAGTTGAACAAAAATTAAATTTTAAAACACGCATCCTCTTATCACCAGGTCTTTTTCAATATTTCGATTACAATTTCTCTAAGGATTTTGGAAAAAATATATTTTTTAAATATGATTTAAAATTTTTATTCAATAATCATTTTTAAACCCTAAAAACTTATTTCAAAAAGAATTCAATTTAAGTAAATATTCGATTAAGCTGAAGTTTGAACTTGTACAATGAACTCGAACTCGGATCATTAAACAAAATCAAAGTATAAGTATTGAAGTAAATAGAAGCAATAGAAGTGAATTATGTGTCAATAATAAGACTATCGATCCTTTTTTCAATTAAATAAGTGATAGAATGGAAAACACAAAAAAGTGGTTAATGTTTATCATTGGCTTTAGAGTCGAGATATGGGTTCAATCGAAGGTTCGATCGTTAGGTTATATCTTTATTACTCGAATAAAATTACAATAAAACTGATATTCAGGGCTTGACTTTCAATATGGACTCAAATAATATGGAATTAAAAACATATGAACTGCGGGTGAAATCAAAATTAATGCAAACTAAGCACTCAAAATGATTATTTCCAACTTTTGTTCCTTGTTCATTCATTTTTAATGAAAAGTAGTTTGTTTTTCAACCAAATCTAATATGAAAAATGACAGAATTGAAGCATAAAACAAAATTTATTCGATTATTAAAGCATTTTCTCGATAAGCCATCCAAAGTTACAAGGCTGATAATTTATCTTTGTAAATTTGGTTTCCACCAAATATTACCAGAAATTAATTAGAAAATTGAAAAAGTGGTCGCATATGTTTAGACCAAAGGATAATTTAAATTTAATTAAATGTAATTCAAAGTAAAATATTTTAAAAATATTCTTCAATTTCATTGATTTAAGAATCGATTGAAATTTGTGTTGATTTTAAAGGAAAGCGAACCGTTTTATCAGTTAGTGCCGAGAAATGTCTAAATGTTGCGAATGGAAGTAGTGGTCATACATATGAGTTGCAACCACTGCTATTGTATAACACTCTGTGCGTTGTCTCTCAATTCCCTGGTGTGTTAAATGGTATACAATACTTAACCCTATTTTGTGATGTGAGGCTCATTGCATGCCATTAGAGGCCAAACTATAGACTGTACTCGTCTTCACTGCCTTTATTCATATGAAATCTTATCGCCAGAGTATTGAGTTAATGCAGATCTTTGATTAGCGCTTAGAATAGACGAGTGTTTTATGCCTTTCCACACAATATTCTGGTTGATAACAGTGAGGAAAAGCATCACATAATAAAGGCTTCTCATTGCTTAGGAGTGAGTGCTATACAAAAAATTGTTGGACTGAATATTCAATTTATTGATTAAAGGCTAGAATACAGAATATGATTCTCACAAAGAATATCAATTTCAATATTAACCAATCAAATGAGGTTCAGCTCATATACCAAGAATGAAAACTCCATTTTTCTTATTATTATTGAACTAAATTTTTAATAGATTTAAATGTTTTTATTTCAAAATTCATTTCATATGAAATAAGAATATTATTCGAAGAGAAGCATAAAATTATTATTTGTTTTTACATTCGCTCAGTTTGTACTACAAATGTCTCATATCTTTAAGTACTTTCTGTGACAGTCATTAATCTCTATTAATATTTTAAAATGTTAGTGATATGTTTTATGAATATAAGTGAATGTTAGTGTAAGGACAGCATAAAACTAAATCAAAATTAAGAGGTTTTTCTCGATTTACGCAAAAGAATTCTTTGATAATTAACTTTTTTTGAACGCATTCTTCGCCAAAATTTTAATTTTCTACAATTCCCAATCCCTTCGGATAATTAAAAGATATAAGTTTATGAGAATCTTCATATAATTTGATGAATTTCATAATCATTTGAAAATAGTTTACTTAAATGCTTTCAACTAAACATTTTATTCACATATTTGGTGAAAATATCAAAACTCTTTAAGTAGTTTTCAAATCAAAACTTTCGAATAAAATTTAAAAGATTTGAAAAGAAGTCAGAAATACATTTCGAACTCTATTTACAGTACTTTTTTCAAAATAAGAACAAATTTTTAAATAAGAGTTATCTAAATGTTGAAAACCACAACCAAATGGTTAGCAAAGAATAATGTTTGTTAAGTCATTCATTCAAATTAACATCAATTTCAACACAAACACCAAAAGTCCTTTTGCAAGATTCGAGTGAAGACATTGGCTAAAAACCAGTGGTGCCCAAGGGGGGGGGGTATAGCCCAAATACCCCCTAGTTTTTGGTCCCGACGAGACCCCCCTAGATTTGAGGCAAATCGGACCCATCAGCCAGAATTCACCAACTCAGTGGGTATTTCCAAATTTTTTCATCTCAGAAGAACTATTTTGGCTATATCTTCCTTGGTTATCCTTGCTATAAGGATCAACTTTCACCAAGGTCTGAGTTAACTTCTCTTTAAAATAAGCAGAGGTAAAATATTCTGATAATTTATGTTCAGTGCTCTAAAAACCTCTTCATTCTATCGATTTCAAGATTTTTTGTGTTCAAAATCATTAAGTTTAGCGATGGATTGATACTAATTTCTAGAAGATCCGGGTCAATTTAGCACTTGAGCTATTTTGGTAACAAACCATCACCAAAATTTGGAATATCAAGTTCTCACTCAGAGACTATTCAAATGATCGTAATTCTTAATAATTACAATTATTTGCAAAGAAATTCTAAGAAGTCTACTAATCATATGATATGACTTTCAAACAGTTGAGTCAATCCCTCGTTCTTTAACTTTAAGGAATTCATTGTTTGATTAATTTTCTAAGAACTGATATTTCTTTTGCGTATCTCATTCTTATTTTTAAGTCATTTGAGTCATTCCTCTTTTCTCTCCCTTTCTGTAGACTTTGAGTAATTTTTCAAAATTTTTTTCAAATTAGATTATCATATGTTTTGTGACTACATTTGTATTACAAACCAGTTTTGTTTAGCAATTGATTCTCAAATGCAATGCAATCAAAAGTTATTTGGAAAATAATTAGATTATGAAAATATTGTAATTAATAAACATTTGTTTACTCTTTTCGTGTCTCAAACAATAAATAATTAAATTCATCTGAGCACAACTTCGCTAAAAATACCAAAAATCATTATCACCATAACCAGACTTGACCTTTGTCAACTATTCTGTTAAACCAGCAAATACAACTTGGGAACTGAGCTTCAGCTCAAATTCCATTCCATAAAAGCTATTAATTCCTGTCTTTGGAACAGACATCTCCAAGGAGAGGGGTCAGGTCATTTGACATAATATCAAATCTGTCCAGGATTAAACAGAGATTCTGAATTTGGGAAACTCTGTCATGTGTGAATAGAACTTAAATAGAAGCATCGTCTGTATGTATCGTAAAGAATGTTTCTACTAATTAAAGATTCAAATCACGTTTTGCGGCAAATATTTTCAACTTATTATAGAAATTTATAGAAATACTAATATAATAAGATATGATTTAAATGGGATTTGGATTTTTCCTAAAGACTTGTATTAAGTCCTTTTTATTATATTGAAAGTAATTGATGTGTACTTAGATATAAACGAAATTAGCCCTAAAATGTTTGCGAGCATTCACTACATTATCTGAAAGTAATAAAATCAGTGCCCACTCATTATATTGGATCAAAATATTTTTTCAACACATTTAATATCACTTTTGTCATACAAATATTAAACTCATTTTATGGTTTGAGGTTTTCCCTAAATATTTGTCAAATTTATTGATCACTGTTTTATTATGATTTCAAAAGAGAAAACAAGGAGGAACTCAAATCTGAGAATACATTTCATCCCGAAAAGTGTGTCACTAATAGTTTGGTTCAATGAAATCATTTATAAATAAATTGAATCACTTCTACAATAATATTATTCGCAAAAGAGGCCAAAGTTGACAAAAGTTGTTGCAGTCATAAGAGTCATATTATTTATCGCTTTAGTTTGATCACCCAATTTGGATCCAATTTGGATCGTTTGAGATCCTTTTCCACTAACTTGGTATAGTTACCAACATTTCTTTTCGGGGTACAAATCCACAAACGTATCAAATCTATTGATTATACTTTTCTCAGTAAAAAAGTCCAAATTATTAAATAAATTCCTTAAATGAAATTCGTATTCGGTTTGCTTTGATTTGATATTATTTATATTTAATAGAGTTGTGAACAATGAGTGACATATCAATGACGAACTCATTCTTATAACTCCTCCTAAACCTTGATTTGAAAGTCGAGTAAAACAAAAGCAAATTCTTCAGCATTTTATCATATATTTAGTTGTGTTTGACGTCCAATTGATTGCACAAGTTACATTTCTTCTTTAATTCAGACAAATAGATAATTCGAACGGTTGCGCCCAATATTAATATCAACCTTTCCTATAAGTTGTTTCTACAAACTGTTAATTGGGAAAACACAAACATATGCTAATTTGAGCTTGAAACATTGAAACATCAAATAATGTGATTAGAATTTTATAACTTGTCTACAAATTATAATTTACTTATACTCATAAACAATGTCATCAACTTTACTACTTTTTCCTAATATTATGTGTGGAGGTGTGGCAGTGGACGACCAGGGATTTATCATAGTGGGAGACAGTGGCAACAACAGAGTTCAGATATTCAACCCTGATGGAACTTTCTTGGAACATGGGTCATTTGGGGGTCAGGCGAAGGAGAGTTTAAAGGGCTGGAAGGAATGGCCATTACTTTGACGGGCAATACACTTGTCTGCGATCCGGAAAACCATAGAATACAAATGTTTTGAATGAGTTTTCCAATCGATTAGTCATTTATTAAATAATTTCATAAAACCT
>JAQGCS010002258.1:0-10685 GCA_034702105.1 Fuscozetes fuscipes
TCACGAAAGCGAACCGAATCATG
Organism: Fuscozetes fuscipes; assembly: GCA_034702105.1. Taxonomy (NCBI): domain Eukaryota; kingdom Metazoa; phylum Arthropoda; class Arachnida; order Sarcoptiformes; family Ceratozetidae; genus Fuscozetes; species Fuscozetes fuscipes. Next base: position 24 of record JAQGCS010002258.1, read on the forward strand.
TAATAGCAATATACCAATACTCACACTCAATGAACAGTGAGTCAGAGAGAGAGAAAGAGAGAGAGAGAGAGAGAGAGAGTTATAATAAAAGTTTAAATGATAATTTTAATTGAAATGTTACCTTTAAGAGGTTCATTTTTATCCCCGATCCAATTAGTGCTATTGCACCCTGATAAGTACCGGGACATATAATTTAGAATAAATGACTTTCCTTTGCGAGAGGGGCCGACTATTGGTATGACAGCAATATTTTTATTCTTTATTGGCTCCAAACATTGAGCAAGCTCATCTTCTTTTAAAATATAAGTGGTCTTGATGTTATTATTCTCTGAGACCTTGCGTATTTCTAATATATTGACTGGATCAGTCATTGTTTTAAAGTGAGTGTACTTGTTCACAATTTTTTACATAACTATACATAATAATTTTAATGTTAAAACAACTATAATAATTTTAATCTAAGACTACCTGTCCTTCAATTTAGAAAAAGATAACAAGGTCCTATTTCATTGTGAGAATAATCTATTAGAAGTCATTATTAATGATACTACTTGAAATTGAAAGTTACCAAAGTGATTATGATTACAACTAGATAAGTTATGATTCCAAGTAATTCATGTGACAAACTATTAAAGTGAAATATTATCTTAATCTTAACCTTATTTCACGGATACCCAAGGGGATGAGTAGAGAGTCTCTTACTTCCTCTAGATTCAAAAAATTATCAATCAAATCAGATGGGTTTTGGCCCCTCCAAAATTTTGCCAAAGTTTACCATTACAGGTATACCCCCTAAAATTTTCGGGCTAGATCCCCCTCTAGAACCGTCGATCTTGGGCATCCCTGCCTGATTTAAAAAGGAGATTATTTTTATTAAATGCATTTCAATGAAAAAGCACTCGAATTATACACTATTTCTACAAAAATAAAATCTATATTAATATTTGATTTAATATTTTATAACTATAATAAAGTTTAAGTTTATTTTAGTCATTTACACTGATTCAATCCTTGGTTAATAATCCGAGTCTTGGTTCTTGTAAAATTCAGTTATATTTTACTCAAAAAAGTAAGTAAACATAATAATAATAATCAATTGATAATAAATTTAGAACTCAGAATTGAGGTGGAATAAATTTAAAAAGAAATGTCCTATTTACTCCAAACATATTCCCAAAACGAATTTGGTATAAAGGCAAAGATGACCAAACAAATTAACTGGGAATATTTAAAAATAAACTATATTGTATAAAATATAATCGCTAATATAACTGGTTAACATTCTGGTTACTTAATCTATAAAATAATGTTTTAGGAAATTCAATCAGGTAACTAAATAGAATGGCGGAATCAGGAGCAATCCCCTCGTCAATTGAAGAAACATTCCTTCAATTCATAAATCAATGCATTAAGGAATCAGCAAGGACATTTTACTCAAGTATTAAATCTTTTTACGAAGGCAATTTACAAAGTTATTTTGGAAATACGAACAATCAAGTTTTGAAATTAGAGTCATTGAATCAGCAGTTCATCAAAAATTTTAAGCAACTATTTTATTCCACGAGGAGGAAAAATTCGCAAATTACTCGATTAGATGACATAGAATATCAATCTACTCCTGAGAATTTTGTCAAGTTAAAAATTGTGAGCCTTGGTAAAGCATATGATTTAATAACAGATTTTCAAAGCTTTTTCAAGCATCTGCTAGACCAAGATGAATTCTCTGAAAATGAATTTATATTAGAACAAATGAAAAACAAGTTTATTGAAAAGTTTGATCAGTTGTATGAGATGGAGGATAAAGAATTAGTTGACTTGCTCATTTACGTATTTGAAAAATTCAGCTTGATCAACCAAGATAACTTGAGAACAATACATAATCACCACAAAAGTTGTTTTGATGAAGGGATAAAATCATTCGCTTTTACCTTAAAGAAGATAGATCAGATCAGTGACCAAGAGTACATGACCATTGCAAAAAATTCAATTAAACTCTTTCGAATTCGGGTGAAAAATACCGACAAAACTTATAAGAAGTTGACCGACGATTTCGTCAAAAAACTGGAAACTTATCTTAATGAAAGGATCAATTCTTATAAAAAAGTAAGCTCAAGGTTAGTCGACACTGTATATGACATCTTCTGCTTAAGATTTGACGAATTTTCGGCATCAAACAATAAGAACCAAGACCAATTGAAAGTTATCCATAATAGTCTTGCAGAATATTGTTTGATGGTGTTAAGAGAATTATTCACTCACCCGGATCTTCTCGAATATTTGAAAGAATCTGAGACAGACTTTGCGCATAGAGTTAGCACTCATTTCGAACAGACGTTTGATGCAAAAGATGAGCAAAAATTAGAAGGTTTTGAATATTTTGATGAATTCACTGAATTCATGGCACAAGTGAATGATCTGTCTGATTTGAATTCAATTCATGGTCATTTTAACGAATTAATGCAAGGCAGTACATTTGATCAAAGCTCTAATAATTTGCTAGCTGAAAATAGATTCAATATTGAACAAACAATTGAAATGAGCAAACAATTGGATAACATCTTGAATGAAGAAATTGAAACATGTGCTAAGCCTGATAGTTTGAAAATGAAGTGCAAGGATATTTTTACTGCCAATTTAAAAGAAATTAAAGATGAACACATTATATTTGTTTATCTGAAGTTGGTTATTCAAGTCATCCAGCAAAACAAATTGAAAAAATATTTGAACGAAGAAGAAAAAATTGTTAATGACTTTATAGCATTAGTAGAGAGCAAGTTCATTTTAAAATTGCGATCACAGTTTTTGCCCTCTCAAAGAATGCAAGATGAATTCGAAAATATAAAAAAAGAAGTCAATTATAAACCGGTTTTGGAAAAGCCGTCGGAAGGCCTGCAGAATACACTTCAAGCAAAATTAGATTCAATTTTCCTTGAACAATCTGAAATATTCACTCAATTATACCATAATTCATCACAGATAATTAGCAAGACTAAAGTTGACCTAGTTAAAAAGTACAAGATAAAAAATTGCAATAAGTTTCGAAGTTTCGCTTCAATAGAACAGTTTGAGACCTATGTTCTTGGAAAAACTGAAAGCATTCAAAAGGACATCGATGAAAAGTTAGTGGATTTGAGAGACAAATTTGAATCATCTTTCTATACAAAAATTGTTGTGGATATTAATGAAGAGATAAATCAAATGTTTAACACGGAAAAACAAAAATATCAAGTAAATCTAGGCCAAATTTTAAATGACAGTCCAATAGCACCAGTTAGAACCAAAAAGCTAGATAAGTTTTGTCAAAGTCTTCTCAATGAATTCAGGTGTGATTTTGAGAGAATGATTATTGAAGACATCAAAAAGTCGCTGGACGTAATTGAAAATAGTTGCAAGATAACTATTATTGAAAAGTTTGAAACATGTTATAGAGGCGATAGCGACCCTCAAATAAATTTGCATCGACAACAATTACTCAAAAATCTTGAAGAAGCCTCAATGATAATTAGAAATGAGACTAGACACGTTTTCTCTGTATTGAACCAAGAAATAGAGGATTCGAAATTATTCTATGAAAGGCTCATGCAAATTTCAATTGCAGAAAATATGATTAACAGTTCAGAATTATGTGATATCAATTCAATTCATAAAGATAATAAGAAAAATGTCGAAGAACATTTCAATGATAATTTAAGTCAGATTATTCCAAATTACGCGAGTAAATACAGAAAAATCACTGTTAAGTATCTAGAACAACTAATGAGCAAACTTGACAAGAAGATGTTAGAAATTTCTTGCCTTTTAACCTTAATCAAATGTTATAAAGAAGAGCTTGTTGATACGAAGAGAAAGGAGAATTATGGAGAGACCATTGATCACAAGGCTATTATCATTAATTTCATTGAAGAATATAAAGATAAAATTGGTGGCGAGAAGAGGTTCATGTACAAATTGTTGAAAAATATGACAAATAAAATATTGAGTCTTGATAAAATTGAAAATCAAAGTAAGAGTACAGATGACAGTCAGCACTGGATTACAATACAATTATGGCACAAACACTTCTATTCAAAAGGCCTTGATATTAACATTGATCCAGTTCAACTGGATGATTATTATTGCAGAGAATTGAGCACTAACACAGAAAAAGGGCTCATATCTAATATGAGAGGAAAATTAATGAAGATCACTTTAAATCATGAAACTTTGAGTAAAGTATATACGAATAAAGCTGTCCTCACTATTCCAATGCGTCACACAAAAAAGCTAAAGGAAACTATTCAATGTGCAAGATCCGTTGGTCTGGTTGAAGTACACTTGCTCAATCAATTAGATGCCGCCGCCATAGGCTATGCTTTTGACGAAAACACTGGTCATATTAGGCCTGGAATATTTATTTTGATAATTGTGGTCTATAATCAAGATTATCACTGCGGAATATATCACTCTGGAACTGATAAGGTGGAACTTAAATTTTACCTTGAGCAACAAGTTGAAAGTTCATCAAATCCAAATTTAGAACAAGAACTAAATCAAGAACATTTAAAGAATTTTATTATCAACTTTAATGAAATTTGGGATAAATTCAACAAAGTCAAATACGACTCGATTATGATCGCGGGTCAATCTAATCATTATTCACAAATAAAGTCAACAATATCAAGTTATTTGATGAAGGACCTGGTTGACGTTAACCCCATTGATATATTAGTTAAAGGTTCTGTGCATTTTGCAGAGAAACTAACAAAAAAAGTTGATAATTTCGAAATCATCAAAAAGACCGAGAATATTATTCGCCAAATATTGTTTTAACTATTTAAAACAAATACATTTTTTCAAAAAATTTTATATTTTAATCAAGGTTAATTTATGATTATTACATTTGTAATAAATAATAACTAAAATTATAATGAATTATTAAGAAATTAAAAAAACACCTTGGTCATCTTTGCTCTCAATTATTGATCATTTTAGTAATTATTTGAAATATTTTAGCGAAAACTAAAGACAAATGGCTTTTATAGAAAACATAATTAGTATTACATCCGACGGAAAATTCACAATAAACGAGCAAGCTCTCAATTTAATTGTTTCAAAGGCAGGCCATTGTAATAACTTTGCACTGATAACAATAATTGGCTCAAAAGGATCTGGCAAATCGCTTATAATGAATTGTTTTCACAAATATTTGGAAGTGACCGACAAAAATAACTGGTCAAAGAGCAAAATTGAGCATGGAGATTATTTTTGCACCAATAAAAGTACCAAAGAAAATAAATCTTACATTCAGATGTGTCACCCATTACATTTAGAAACGGACGGACATAAAACTGCTGTCTTTCTTATGGACGCCACAAATGTTTTCGAAGATATGACAGAACTCATGAATAATAAAATAATGAAAGACGTCATCGCTTTTTATTTATTCATTTCTTCGACACTTATATTTCTCAATGATGGTCGACAACAAGTAAAAACACCTTGATCATTAGTTTTAAATCTTTATATAATTTAATTTTTGTTTTGATTTTGATAGTTACAAATATTAAAGGAGGAAAGTAATAACCTTTCTCAAGTTATCGAATCATTTCCATATAAAATGGACCATTCAGAATTATTCTATATTTTTCGAGATTGGAACACTAAATTGAAATTTGATTCTGGTAATAATTATTTGTTTGGTCTTAAAAATGGAAAAAAGTTCCTGGATAAAGAACTTGACATCACTTATAATTTTGAAGCAATTTTTGAAAGTATTCAGTGCTTTTTGATGCAAAAAGTTGAGATTAATCCAGATCATTTGAATATTGATCTTAAAACAATGGACCAAGAATTCATCAATCAATTTACAAAACTCATGCAAGATAACATTTTTAATCAAGATGAAATGAGATATAAAATGTTGAATGGTCAATTAATAAGTGCGAGTAATTTAACTATTTGGATTAAAACTTACATAGATCATTTAAATTATGGCACAAATATTGACTTGGATAAATTGATCACTTCAAATGAAATTGATGCCAGCAATTCTGAATTACCTCCTCTTCCAAGTACTGAAGAATTACAAATAGAAAATACAAATGAGATGATCGAGGACATCTCATTATCTTTGCCTTTACCGCCATATCCCTCAACTGATGACCCAATGATGTTTTCCTTACCCCCACCTACTAATCATCCATTAAATCTAACAATACAAGATTTGACTCATTTACCACTACCACCATGTGATCTGTCAATAGCATCTCCACCTCCTCCTCCACCACCGCCACCCCCAAGCCCCTCTAATCTTATGTTCCTGACTCCTCCTACACAAATAAATTCAATAAGTTCACTGTTGCCTAGCACTTCTATACCAAACACATTTAACTTACCACAATCAACTCAAAGCGCAAATCAGCAAATAAATAATAATTTAAATGTAGATAATAAACCAGCAACAATTTTTGATGAACTTTTACTTGGAAATTTTAACTTGAAGAAAGTTGAGCATAAAAATAAGCAGAGTAAACCCAATCAATCACTAGAAGATGTTCTTAGGAACTGTATTCCACTTCTACGCCAACAATCGTCTGATGAAGAAAATGATGAAAATGAAGAACATGGTGATTAACAATAAATTCGTAGATAGAAACTAAGCATGAACAATTGATTTTATTTTTCTGATTAATTTATAATAAAATGAAACAGGCAATATTAATTATAATTAAACAATTATTTTAAAAATTTGCTCAATCTATTTAGATTATTAGTTTGCATTTGAAAAATATCAGGGTCGTTATAATGTGAATCAAGAATTTTAATCGTGTTCTTAATTTCTGATTCAATTTGTCGCTTAACAATACCGGAAACATTTTCACTGTTCTTCAATGAGCTTTCAAGTTTTGAGCATAGTGTCTGGAGTTCCCCTCTACCGAAATCTTGCTCAAATTCATGATCTGGGGGAAAGCTCTCATAAATAGAGACTTCATCATCTGAAACAGCATCTACTACAATTATAGGTACTGGTTTATCATGCTTCATCATTTGAATCTGCTCTATTATAGTTTGTCTAATTTGATCTAGTAGCTTATTGTAAAATTTTGTATTGAAATCATTTTCTAAAGTTGATGCAATTTTTTGAGAATATTCCAATGCTATATTAACTGGGTCATCTAAACCATCAAGAGTTGGTGTTTTGTTTGCTTGCTCTTTACTATGATTAAGAAACAATTCAAGGGACTGATCAAGACATTTCTTTTTGATATTCTTGACTTTTTCGCACAAATGTTTCTGTTTGGTCGTATATTTATCCATATTTTGTTCAAGCTTACATTTAAGTTTAGCTTGGTAATCAATTAATATTTTAGTTTCTGACAGATCTTGGTTGAATAATTCGCCCATCATTTTAATAGAGTATTCTATTAATGTCTTATAAAGTTTCCAGGTTTGAAATTCATCGAACAAATCTGTCTTTAGGTACAAAATGAATTGAGCTTGTACTTTATCGCATAGGTTTTCAATAACAATATTAAGGTCACTTTCAAAGTTGTCCTGGTTCTTTTTTAACAACATTTGAAAGCATTTATTTATTACATTTGAGTACCATTCACAATTACCCTCATACTTGAGAAGATCCTTGATTATTTGATCATGTTTATTTTGGATTTGATACGGATTCTTATAAAACACCTCATCTTGGTAGAAGTTATGCCAACAGTTTTTATACTCGGTTATAAACTGGAAGTTTTGCTCGAAACATTTTGATTCAACTTCATATAAATTGACAAGATCTTTTTTGTAGGCGGGCAATTCTTGAGTGATATTTGAGAACTTCAGCACTTCTTCAGAAAACAGCGCGATCAATTTATTTGAAATAGTTGATTCTAACCTAACAAAATCGTTATGGTCAAAATCCCAATCTACACTTGTTAATAGTTTTCCTCTCATATATTTTCTATAAGTTTTGATCTTGTAATTCTTTAGAATATCAAGAATCTTTTTCAAAACAACTGAGTAATAGCCATCCTTTCTTGGTATATCTGAATGTGTTTTCAAAAACTTATCCAGGTTAACAGAATTTTTAGTTCGAATTTCTTTTTCAAAGTCTTCATAAAATTTTCTAAAGAATGAAAAGCTTTCATAAAATTCAAGCTTTTTTTGTTTCAAATGATGCTGAATAGAATTGATATTTTCATCCGTCAAGTTTTTGAATTCTTCAAAAGTATTTTTCTCTATGTTTTCAATTATTTTCGTGAAATTTGTTTCACTTTTCTTCTCTTCAAAACATGCGATGAAGTCTATACATTCTCTTTTATACCTTACTCCAACTTCTTGGCTGATTTTATATAAGTTGTCATAGGATTGTATTTGTGCAACTAGTTCAGTCTTGATTTCTGAATGTTGTGCACTTCTCATTGATGAGCTCAAGTCGGAATATGAGCAAGATGGCTACCAATGTTAAAACAATTTATTTTCAAAAAATTAAATAAAAAACAGGCTTGACCTCGGTACGCCTATTAAATAAAATTACTGATATTGTAAGTGAACAAGAGCTAATAAATACTGCTCAAATACGTCTAACAACTAAAGCTCAAGTGGAATTTAAATTTTTGGTCCTCTCTCTCTCTCTCTCTCTCTCTCTCTCTCTCTCTCTCTCTCTCACACACACACACACACACACACACGCACATCATCACATCCTCTTTTGCATAATTGAATTGTTTAAAACTTACTTGATCAAATTCCGAGTTTTCTTGATTTGGCGATGACCCCATTGTTATTGTTTTCTCTGATTTCTTATTCTTTTATAAATTAAAAATTAAATTTGTGACAAAAAAATTAATAATAATAAAATGATTACAAGAAATTTCCAATTGATCCTTGGCTTAACTTTATCCATGCTAAAATTTTTTGATCAAAAAAATATAAATTAAATATTAGATGCTTTAAGAAACTGATTGTTGAGATATTTTTTAGAATTAAAAGCAAAGTAAATACCATATAAATGTATATTCCAACCTAATTATGATAAGATAAGCTAGATATAAAATATAATTTGTATTAATAGAAAATAATTTCTTATATAATAAGCACTCGACAAATGTTAGACTTTGCTTGTATTATCAGAACTGAGCAAACAACTCAAAAGCACTCATTCTATTTGACAAAATAATATCACATTTTTATAAATTATTAATTTGTGGTCAATTTGAAATTATTTTTGAAATTATTTTATCCAGTAATTGGCTTCTACGTTTATAACTAAGGATGAGCGATAACCATGTTATTTTAACATTACTGCCTATACAATTGATAAATGACATTTATGTTTGAAGGGTTTTAACTAGAATTTTACAATAAAGGCTGAACTATAGCTAATTTTACTAATTATAAAAATTTGGAGAAAATGAAAGTAATATATATAGAGTGTCTTTTTTTAAATCGGAGTGATTTTGTTTTGGGTTCGCAGTGTTCGCATTAAATACGTGCAAAGATTAAGATAAGGGTCAGTGCATATCATATTAGATAATGTTCTAATGCTCTTATAAATGGAGGACGTATTCTATAGTAGGCCCAAAATTTTTGATCCCTTTTATATTGTTTTAGTCCGATTTAAAAAAAAGACACTCTATATTAGAAGTAATATCACTTTTATTTAATGCCAGATAAGATCACAGCTCATAATTAGTGATCATTTGTATAATTTGTGTAAAATAATAAAAGTATTAATCAGTTTATTTTAAAGTTATTTCGCTAAATGTAACTTGTAAGTAGAGACGATGGGAAAGGAGAAATATTGTTGCCTCGCTAATCTGATTTTTTGAATATAACAATGAAAATCAGAGCGAGAATAGAATTCAGTGAATTTATATGAATTGTATTTTCAGGACTTTTATAACTCATTCGATATTTTGATAGATTTATTGAATTTGTTGTAAGACATTAAAGTAAACAATAAATAAATTTAAGTAAAATATGTCGAAAACAAAAACTATTTCTATAAGACTAAGAGATTTTGTCCGAAAGAGTCCTATCTTTTCTATTGAGCCCTAGGAGGCTCCACAGTCAAGTCGGAGTATAAAAGCCCCCATTTTTGGCGCACACAAAAACACACGACACCAGTCGCCTACTCTCACACAACACAACACAAACCCTTTTTACACACTTTTGAAACTCAATCAAAATTCCTTTGTTCCCAAAATCCCTGATTTTGAATAAAGTTCTAATTTTTAGTTTTAATTGTGTTCATCATTTCAATTGAGACCTACAATTGGCCTCAATTGTGGCGCAGTCGGTAGGATCTCGAAAAACCACGACTCAAACCTCAACTCATTTTTCTTTGTTTCACTCAAACTCATACCACGTGTGAGCCATGCCTTCGACAAGATCTGGTGCTAGCACCAGCAGCAGCACAAATGCAAGCTCCGCCCAGACGAACACCAACAGGCCGCGCTCAAATCGAATCTCTTCGAACGATTTGTCTCGACCACGAACTCCACGTGTTCCACACACATTGAGCGCGCAGCCACGTGTTCGGCCATCAACGCGGGCAGCTCAGCCAGAACAACCTCTTCAGACAGAGAACGCAACACCACCACAAAATGGAACTCCTGCTCCAACGCCACGTTCCTCAAGCAGTGAAGACGAAGACATCACTTCTTCGAATTCCACGACACAAAG
>JAQGCS010002259.1:0-10683 GCA_034702105.1 Fuscozetes fuscipes
CGAACATTACATCCATTAGTATCTGGTCTTTCGAGCCTTATGTCAATGAAATGATTGCTTTGATTACCAAATATTGCAATCATTTGATTGAATTCAACTGTGATTTCAAAGATATTAATGAAAGCGTTTTTGAAGACTTTCGGCAGAGGTTTGGCTCAAAATTGAAATCTGTTTCGACTAATAATTTGAAGCGTTTGAGTCATTTCCCGAATGTCGAGGAATTGTTTATACATTTGTTTACTTATCCAAAGCTCTTGTCTTCACTTAAACTCAAGAAATTAAGAATAAATGTTTGCGAAGAGAATCAACAAATTCTCAAATCATTTGAAAACTTGAGAGCTCTTCGATATTTGGATTTAAACGTCTTTAGAATTAACGACAGAAAAGCCGTGAATTTGATTTTGAAAGACGTCTCAAAACTCAAAGATTTGATTCATTTTGAAGTCGGCTCTTATTTTGCACTAAACGAAAGTCAATTCTCAGATCCTTTGAAACAAATGGCAAACAATTGTCCGAAACTCAAATCTATTAAATTTAAAATTAAGTTTAGCCCTAAAGACGATATAAGACGAGTGTTGAGTCCATTGAAGGCATTCAAAGATATCAAACGATTGAAACTGGAATATAGCTCTTATTCTGAGTTCTCTTTCTCTTTATTCGAAGGACTTTCGAATATCACTCATTTGACTCTTCATTTCAGTTATTATGAGAAAATCTCTGCGAATCTCTTCAAAGATATTGACATTCATTTACCGAATATTCAGTTTTTGAGTATTTGGAACTCAATTGAAAAGTTAGGTTTAAATAAAAGGCGAAGAATTAAATATGAATTAATGAAAACAACAGAAGAAGAAGCGATAAAAATAGGAGATATTGTGAGTCGACTCTCAAAACTCCAAACATTTAAATTATGGGATTTCAAACATTATGGAAATTTGTCGCCAATTGAGTTCCAAATTAGAGAAAAGTGTAGAAAAATCAAAACAATTCATATCTGATGTTTAATAATATTTGTTTTAAAACTTTTTTTTAACAAAAATGTAATTAAAATCGTATTAAATTCAATAAAAATTATTTTATGTTTTATTTTATGAAATATTTGATTATTCCATGACTTGAAGCGTTCCTCAGCTCTTAATTACTCTAATTATTAGTTAACTAAAACTATTGAGAAAAGGAATGAAAAATTCGATGAGTTTTCGGTTGACTTCCGTTTCTTGACTTCTCTTTTGTGAATTCGGCGCAAATTCTCTTATCTTTCGCTGACTTTCAGAAAGTTTTCGCAAATTCAGCGCAAATCCAACGTTTTCTCTAATCTGTGGTCTATTTGTCAGCACTTCTTCACTATACTCTTCAATCGATTCCTCGCCCTCTTTGTGGCCGTCTTTCACCTCTTCCTCTACTTTCTCTACAATCGATTCTTTCTTCTGTTTAATCGATTCCTTCTTTGGCTTCACTTCAGTCTTCTCTTCAGTTCTGCGCTTCCGAGCGGTGACGTCATTGCGGTCTTTCGTGACGTCATTTTCATCGGTTTATTGAGTCTTTCACTGGAATTCAATTTTTGTTTCATTTGAGTCGTATTTTGTGTAAAAATGTTTTGTTTGTTTACAAACATTATGCGAATCACATGTTTTGGCGTTTAATTGATTTTGTTTTCAATTTGTTTTGATATCACTTCTGAATATGTCTTTAAGTAAAGAATTGATTGAATTAGAAAAGAGACAGTCATTCAGTGAACGCATTTGCGATGATTTGACGGAAGTTTTGCTTCAATTCCTTCCATTAAAAGACAAACTGAAACTCGAATGTGTGTCCAAACAGTTCCAGAAGAATATATTCAACAAACAAAATGAGCTCTTTTTTGGATGATTTCGGTTCTAATGTAATCAGAACCATTGGAATCAGTGATGAAAAAGTGTCCGAACATTACATCCATTAAAGTCTGGTCTTTAAAGTCTTATTTCAATGAAATGATTGCTTTGATTACCAAATATTGCAATCATTTGATTGAATTCAACTGTGATTTCAAAGATATTAATGAAAGCGTTTTTGAAGACTTTCGGCAGAGGTTTGGCTCAAAATTGAAATCTGTTTCGACTCATAATTTGGAGCGTTTGAGTCATTTCCCGAATGTCGAGGAATTGTTTATACGTTCAAATATTTTTCCAAAGTTCTTGTCTTCACTTAAACTCAAGAAATTAAGAATAAATGTTAGCGAAGAGAATCAACAAATTTTAAAATCAATTGAAAACTTGAGAGCTCTTCGATATTTGTATTTAGTCTTATATAGAACCGAAAAAAAAGATTTAAATTTGGTTTTGAAGAGTGTGTCAAAACTCAAACATTTATTACATTTAAAATTGTTTGCTTTCGATCTAAACGACAAACAGTTCTTCGATTCTTTTAAACAAATTTCAAACAATTGTCTAAAACTCAAATCAATTGCATTGAGAGTTAAGTTCAAATCTAAAGAAGACATAAGACAACTATTCTCGGGATTGAAAGCTTTCAAAGCTCTCAAACGACTGGAACTGAATGTTGGAAACAGCTTTCACTCAGTAAATGAGTTCTCTTTCTCTTTATTCGAAGGCCTCTCAAACATAACTCATTTGACTCTTAATTGTGAGAAACTCTCTCCGAATCTTTTCAAAGATATTGACATTTATTTACCGAATCTTCAGTTTTTGAAAGTTACTAATGATTGGTATAAAACAAAAGAAGAATTAATAGAAACAGCAGAAGAAGTGACAAAAATAGGAGATATTCTGAGCCGACTCTCAAAACTCCAAACTATTTTATTATTTGGTTTAACTAATTTGCGGCCAATTAGAGCCCAAATCACTGAAAAGTGTACAAAAATCAAAACAATTCATATCCTACCAAGTATATTTGAGTTTTCATAAACTTAGCATAAGGCTTATAACTCTATTATCTTGCCTAGCATAGCTGTTGTGTATAACTTTTACCATATTTGGCGGAACATCCATAGCACTAATGTTAAAAATCTGTCCCTATTTCTGCGGTAATACGGTACAAATAAAAATTGAGTTTATTTAATATTTAGAAACGTTTTTTGTTATTAATAAATCAATTTCTTCGCTTATTTTCATTAAACAGTTTATTTGCACAAAAAATTTGGAACTTTTAAAAATCAGTTTTGCAGTATTTAATGCATTTAAAATACCAATAAATAGTTACAAATTGTATTCATAGATAATATAATTCACATTTGTCTGCCATTTGTGTTAAAATCCATAAAATGACAACAATATGACAAAAAATCTTAATTAATATTAATTATAAATTAAAGCATTAATAAAAGGATTAAACTATTTATTGAATTGAAACAAACAAATCATTTAGTGTTTTGAGTGCCACAAAAGTCAACACAGATTTTGGTCACCCCCTCACCCTCTCGTCACTTATTCGTCACTTCATATATGAAGAGGAGCCGAATTGGTAAACACTTAAATGTCTCCCGAATTGACTGAAGAATAGGTTTCAGAGAGTGATATCCATTGACTCAGTGATGGCTGAAAGACGTTTCACTCGTTTAAAGGCGTCGTTGTCTGAAAACGCGGCCAAAACCCGCGAAAACGTCTCCCGAGAGTTGAGACAATCGCTTATTTCCGACTCCGAGTCTCTCAGCGATCACTTCGACGACAATTACGAGCAGTTGGCCAGACAGCTCGAACAACAGTCGGGCGTCCCCTTTCCCCCCGACGACGTCCACATAGTTGACCACAATGTTACCGCCGACTGTCCGTCGGTGGAGTCGATGGGTGGGGGGTTCGCCAAAGAGTGTGTCCGACAATTTAGTGGAAGAAAGAGAAGAATTGTTTTCCAAAACGAGAAGTTTTTCGGATCTGTTTTCGAGTGTTTTGAAACCAAAAGCGAATTAAAGCCTCAAATCTTTTGCTGCGATTCGACGGCCGATGAGTCACGTGTCGTCCGAGAGACCAATTGTCTGATGAATCGGATGACGGGATATCTGGTGTTGACTTCACTGCACGATACATGTGTTCTGTCCTTCTTTCGCGACCGGAAGCGCTCGCAAATGGTGTGGACGCAGGAAGTGACGCAAGAAGTGGCGAAAAGCGCCGAAAACTGCTTTAGAATCGACTGTCACTCCATTGAAATGAATTCTTCGGATATCGAAGATTGGATTCAAGACATCAACGAATCGCGGTTTGACGTCAACAGACACGTAACTCACTTGAGATCAGATCTGAGCCGGAGTTTGGACGACTTCTTCGGCAGACATTCCGTGAATCTCTTCTCCACTTTCGCCGATTTGACGCAAAGACGCGGCGTTTTCGCCGTTTTGCGAGAGAGAGCGCCGCCCAAAAAAGAGGACCACATCTTCTCTTTTGTCGCCGTTTTTGAGGTATTTGTCTCTTCTCTCGAGAATCGCTTTTAAGAGTCTTTCGCAGAGATTCGAAGTCAATGATCGCAACAAAGACTTCTTCGCTCTCAAAGTCTCGTTATTCGACTCGACTTTCGGTCGCATTTCGGAAGACATGAGAATCGAATTCAACCGAAAAATCAGTTTTTGTGTGGATTTCCGCGAATCCAAAGCCAACGACTTGTTTCTCGTCACGAGAGTCGAGAAGTCCGTCCATCCCTTCCCGAACGCACATTTTGAGCCCTTCCTGTGGAGCGCGAGACCACTCTTCAAATCAGGTCAGTTCCTCCCCTCTCTCTCCCCTCTGACGTCACTCTTCGCAGACTCACGTGATTTGGATTCGAGTTCGAACTTCACTCTCTTCTACCGATCGTCGAGTTTGTCGGACGACCACGTGACTGCGGCTCTCAGCCAATCCAAGGGAACGACGATTGCGGCCAAACTCGTCGTGCGTTTGGAGAGTGACTCCGCCTCTGCCCTTCCGGTGGTGTGTCTCCGTCCTCTGTGTGATCCAATCGCGCGTTTCCACAACTGGCTCTTCGTTTGTCTGCAAAGCCTTCGCTTCGAAAACCAGAAACTCTTCTCAAAAGCGCGGAATCTCTGTATTCAAGTCTCTCTCAGAGACGACGACCAAACCCTCAGTCCGTCTCTTCCCCTCATCGAAGGTCCAAACGGTCTCCAAAGCGAAGCCTTCTCTGCAGTCACTCGCCATCACGTGACTCCCGATTTCTACGAAGAGGTGAAGATCCAAATGCCACTCAAACTCACCGATAAGCTGCACGTCCTCTTCCGCCTCTTTCACGTGTCTTGCAAGAAGGAATGTCTCAAAACGGGAGTTGGCTTCGCGTGGCTCCCGCTCAACAACAAGAGCACTGTGGGCTCACACGCACTGTCGGTGTTCGCTTCTCTGCCCGACGGCTATCTTCAGTGCCAGTCTCTGGGTTTGGGAAGAGGTCTCTCAATGCCAGACATGAAACTCGTGGGAAAGGATTTGTTGCGCGTCTGCTGTCGTCTGTCATCGTCTGTGATGTCTTCGGACGCCTCCATCGAGACGTCAATGGAATGCGTGACTGCCATCAACGCCAAAGACACAGACATCTCCAAAGCCGTCAGTTGTGAGCGCTCTCTGCAGAAGAACCTGCGCGCTCTCACTGTGGCCGACAAGAAGGAGTTGATCCGCTTCTCGCACGTCATTCTCCAACAACTGCTGAGACTCGTCTCCAGACCCACCGGCGACCAAACCCTCCGATCTGTGCTCGCACTCCTCCAATGTCTGCGACCGGAAGTCATTTGGGATTTCGTCGACATTTCCTTCGAATCGGAAGTCGGTTTCCACGTGACTCTCCTGTCGGCCCTCAACCGTCTTCTCAGAGACTGCGAGTCTGAAGACGAGTCACGTGTATTGTTACGTCATTTGGGGTTTTTCCTCAGAGTTCACATCAAAGCCATTGTCGAACACCTCTTCAGAAGTGACGCAATTCTCAAACCCAGAGAAGAGCGCTTTGAAGCCCTCTTCGCGTCTTTGGTGCGCCAACTCGTGGCGAACCTGTCCTCTCTCATCGTCTCTCACTCGCGTCTGGAAGAGGTGTCGTCTGCGAACCGGGCGTTCAGTCATTACTTGACTCGACTGTTGTCTCTCTGCGACCGAAGTCTTGGTTTCCAATGTCTTCAAACTCATCTTCAGAACACTTTCTCGCGAGACATCGTCATCTCTGAACTGCGTCTGTCCACTCTGGCCACTGTCACGGCTCACGAGCATCACGTGGCGCTCAACCATCCGCTGCCGGAAGCGGAAATGTCGCTCAGCGAAGACTTCCGTCGAAAGCATTTCTCGGCTTTTCTTCTGCTCCAAGAGTTCAAACACTCTCTGCATCAGAGTGTGAGACATACGCGCCAACAATCGCTGCACGTGTTGCGCAACCTTTTGGCCAAACACTCGTTCGACACGAGATATGACATCACGAGTGTCGTCACTCTGTATTTGCCGACCCTCGACATTGTGTTGGATAATGTCAACCGAATCATTGATCCGAAGCCGAGACTCGAAGAGCGCTCTCCCAAACCGGAAACGCATCACACGCGACACAACTCGCTTCCGGTGCGTTTCGATGCCTTCAATTGCGATGAAATCAAAGATATCGTCATTTGCTTCGCATTTGTCTCCAAACACTTGTCACAAGAGTCAGTCCTCTGTTTGTCGGCCGAAAAGGCCGATCAATGTCTTCATGTGTTGCAAACGGCTCTTCAAGTGTTCGAATTCTCGGAAAACTCTGAATTGCGCGCAAAAACACTTCCGAACGACATTTGTGTGAATCAAACGCTTCACGACTTTCTCTGTTCTCAAAACCTTTCGCAACAAATCTCTTTGATTACTCTGAGAACCGCCCGAATTCTCCTCAAATCGCACGCAACCGAAGAACGGGTCCTCCAGCGCGTAATGTCCACTCTGGTCACTCTTCTGCTGATTCCGCAAAGTCTTCAGCTTTTGATCCATTCTTTCGGTGAGTTTTCAATGAATTTTTTTTCTCTTTTTACAACTCTTTTCAGAAAATATCCGTTTTTTTGCGCAAAACTTCTCGAATCACGTGTTCTCCTCTCCACTCTTCCAACAACTCGTCGCACGTGTCGTCCATTTCCTCGATTCGCAACAGAAGTCGGCGCGTGACGCGTGTGTGGATCTCCTCTTCTGTCTGTTCGGCATCAACTTCAGACGCACGCGCTTCGAGACCATCGTCTGCGTGAGTCGTTTGGCGTCCAAAGACTCGGCAAAAGACTTGTCGCGCTTCCAAACGGCGCTCACGAGACTCGACTCTCTCGCCGCCGATTCCGACCCCCGCCTCAAACAAACTGTTCAACGCGTGCGCGACATCCTCACAGCCACTCATCGCATTCGGGTAAATGACCTCAGATTGACCTGACTGTGACCTCTCTCTCTCTCTTTCTATCAGAGCGAAGCGCGCAACGAATACGAGTCGTGCGAATTGAGGCTTTTTTTGGCCAACTCTTACGCTCAGACCTCTTTGAGACGCACGTGGCTCGAGAATCTGGCCGAGTCTCACAAGACCAACTCCGATTGGACAGAACACGCCATGTGTTTGGCGCACGTCATCGCAATAGTCATTCACGAGTTACGCTCCAAAGGCGTGGCCGAACTCGAGTCCGCCCCCAACCATTTGACGCATCTTTCGTCTAATCTTCAAACAGAACAGGATTTGGGCGGAGATCAGGACGGAGATTGGCTCGAACCCGACGACACGTCACTCGATACACTCCGCCTTCTGGTCGACGATTGTGTTTCGGCGCTCGTGAGGGCCGAACTCTTCGAACTGGCCGTTCACGCGCTCAAAGTGCTCGTAGAAGTGCACGAACGCCATCACGAGCACAAACAGTTGGCCACACTCTACACGCGTCTCGCGCAAATGCACTCTCGCGCGCAGGAACTGAACGACTCCGGGAAGCGTCTCTTCGACACTTACTTCCGGTTCTCTTAATGTCTTTCTTCTTCCGTCTCACTCTCTCTCTCTGTCTCTCATAGAGTGGCGTTTTGTTCGAACGGACAGCCGACCGATGAGTTCATATATCGCGAGTCGAAAGTCGTCTCTTTGGCGGAAATGACTCAAAAACTCCGTCGACTGCATCCGTCCCTCACAATCGGAGACTCGAGCGACGCCGCGATTGTGGTCACTCACGTGTCTCCTCAGCCTCTTTCGGCTAATAATGTGTTCGAACGACACGTTGGCATCAATCGCTTCCAATACGAGCAGCGCTTGTCTTCTGCCGACTCTTCGGTCGCTCAGCAGCGCAAGAAACGGGTCGTTCTCATCACTCAGCACTTCCTTCCCTTCTGTGTGAAACGAGTGCCAGTTGTCGATCGCCACGAGACGATTCTGTCGCCCATAGAAGTGGCCATCGATGAGATGACAGATCGGGTGCAACAACTGGAAAAAGTGACGCAATCGGATGACGTCAAACACTTGCAACTCGTGCTTCAAGGCTCTGTCCAAGTGTCTGTCAATCAGGGGTGAGTTCATTGATCCGAGTCTCTTTCTCTCATACAGAGTTCATTGCCCGCACAGACCTCTCGCTTATGCGGAAGCCTTTCTCTCTTCAAATGACTCCAAAAGCGAAGAATTGAAACAACTTTTCGCGCGTTTTCTCGATCTCTGCGAAATCGGACTCAAAATCAACGAAAGACTCATAAAATCGGATCAATTGGAATATCATTTGGCGCTCAGACACAGCTTCGAGCGTCTGCGGGCGCGACTGGACGTACACGAACCCAAACGGACGTCTGTGCAGATCTTTGACGTCATTTCCGGCTCGTCTTTGGCTTAAATTTATTGAAAACTTTGTACAGAAGGCACGAGATTGAGCGCCACGAAGAGCGAAGGCGTCGTCACGTGAGCCCAACAGTGGCGGGAGATGTGGTGCTCTTCGTGGCCGACAACTGCGGTCTTCACGCGATCGCAATCGTGGGCGTAGTGTTCGCTTCCGTCCAGTCGACTGCTTTCCAATGAATCACAGAATCGAAAATCACTAAATATCCGGAAGTCAATGATATTTAGTCACAAATTAGTGATAATTAGTAATAATCTTCAGTTTTCTTTTTCAGTCCTTTTTGTTGAACACAATATTGAATGCATTCAAAGCTCTCAAACGACTAAAACTAAAACTGGAATCAATTGATTGCAACTCTGATTCTGTAAATGAATTCCTTTGTTATTCTAATAAAGAATTTCTACCACTCAGTAGTTCTTATTGTTGAGCACAATATTGTCTCATTTGCATTGGATTATAATGTAAGCAACAAGGGCACATTTTCCTCAGCCATAATTTGGTCCTTGTACATCCTTGTATATCACATGAAGTAAACCCCATTAACATTACAATTGGTTTATAATTTCTATATTGAACACAAATAGACACCTCTATTAAATTTGTCCAAATGCCCGAAGAGGTCAAACACGTAAAAACTCTGGCCCTCACTGACCTCTCTATGGAACACCGGAATACTTTTGAACGACTTATCGATGGAAACTTCACTCAACTTCATTGATTTCAACGCCGCAACTCTTAAGCCTCACTTAAGACAATTCAAGTAATGTAATGAGCGATGCATATTATATGACCAGTTTTTCACCAATTTTTGTGTGTGTTTGTCATCTCAGGTGCTATTTATGCCGTTACTACTCCTATTTGGGGCAAACTTTGTGACAAAGGGGTAAAATCGATGACAACTTATTGATTTCTAAATAATATATTTCTCGTATAAAAAGTTCTGGTATTTAGAGTTATATATCAATGAAGTGATTCTTTTGATTACCAAATATTGCGTTCATTTAATTCGATTCGATATTTACCATGGTATTTGCAAAAATTCCGATATCTGAAAATTTTAGTTACATTTCATTCAACATCAGAAGGAATGTTATAAAAAGTATATATTATTATACATTCAGAATATTGTACAGGATAATTTATGAATAATTAAGAAATTCTTTCACAACAAATCGGACACTTGATCAATGGGAGGCCTGTTTTGAGTAGTGAGTGGATATCCAAATTGAACCATCTCAATCCATTCATTTTCTTCTTCTTCCCTCTTTAGAGTTGGGTTACGGACTGTTTTGAACTTAATATGAATTATAATAAATAACAGAATAAATGCAGAGACTGTCATAACTATAGCCACCAGCAAAGTAAATACAAACAATCTAGATGAAACAAGAGAAAAATTATAATTTGCAAATGACTTATCAGGGATTTACAGTCATTTACCACTAAGAATAACAAGACTGTGGACAATCAAACAATAATTTGGTAGATTTAAATAAGGGATGGGCAAGGGGTATTTGCAAGAAGAAAAATTGAAATTTGCAAATTTGAATGGTTGATTTAAATCTTGGATTGCAATGGGTATAGCCAGGGATGGGCAAGGGGACTAACAGGAAGGAGTATTTCTACTAGGGTATGAAGGGCTGCTCAGATCAAAAGAATAACAATTTTACCGAAATCTGGACATCAAGTAAGTGGCCAAAGATTTCCCTAAATTTTTGAAAACTTTTCGAAAATCTAGGGGGGGGGGGGTCAACAAATTTTTCACCGAAAAATCACTTTAGAGGTGATTTTAGAGGTCATGGAGGTCATCTTAATAGGAAGTCTATCTTCATGACAGTTCTCAAATGTCGATTTACCATTATGATCTATATATTAAACATGTTCACCATGCAAATTTTCAGCGACATATGAGCATAAGACGGGTAGTTTCTGGGTACTTA
>JAQGCS010002260.1:0-10681 GCA_034702105.1 Fuscozetes fuscipes
ATAATTAAAATGTAATTCAAAAGCATTTTAATCTCAAAACGTAAACAAAACACAAATCGAGGGATCGTTTAATAAAGTTTTGAAAGTATTATAAGTTTATTGAATCACATATTCGATGACTTTATTTTAATTGTATACTAATTTAATCCAATTAATTGATTAATTACTTTCAAATATATTCAAATCTTATAGTTTCAAACCTATTTAGTACCCAAGCTGCACTAAAAACTATACATAAAACAAAACTAATGTTTTGCATCAAAACAATGCAAACGAATTTTAAAGCATCGCAAACATAAAAAATATATCACATATTCGATGATTTTATTTTAATTATATTAATTACATTGAAAGCATTCATATAATATAGTTACAAGCTTATTTATTAACTAAAATAGATGAAAAATATAAAACAAAATGAATGCATTGCATTGGTAAAAGTCAAAACATATTCCATTTACATATTTATTTAGATAATTAATCTATATAATTTGTAAAATTGTTGGTAACATTAATTTACTCAAAAATAGAGTCCAACAAACTTATAGCTAACATAAAATATTGTAACCATTGTTGGAGCCATAGTTGTGATCATTCCAAAGGACCTGTTCTGTGGATAACCCAACCAGAATGTGATTCGACCCAATATGAACATAAAACTCATGACTGGTATGTATTTGAGAGTTAGACTAGCGTTTAAGTACGTGATCAGGATCAGTTGTGCGCATAGCGACAAAACAAACTGTTCCATAGAATTTCTAAGAATATTATTAGCCTTCAGAATAATATGCTCTTGGTTATTCATCGGGTCCATTGCTGGCGAATGAATTCTCACGTGAATTACAGCATGAATGCAGAGGAATAACCAAAGAAGGCCTGGCGTCGAATATTTCAATACATATGCGATACGGGAAGGGAGGTCTGCCAGGTCATTATCTTTAGTTTTACCCAATTTACTGAAGTCGATAGTGTGAGTAAGCACAAGTGTGATGAATACTATGTTGAATATGGCGCCCGATATTAAGTAGGGTAATGCACCGTGGGCGAACTTCTTCATATGCTTGCGCTGTTCAATAGGGATGGCAGGGTCTTCCATTCCAAAGTGTTTGTCAAATTTATCCAATATTCCCATGTTGATTAAGGAAAACTTTTAATAAACAATATTTTTGCTTGATTAAATGATAAATTCAAGTAAACCTATCGAGGAAGTTATTTGATTTTAATACAACTCATGAATATTTTGTTGAAAATAGTGACATTTATGTTCGTTAGGATATGCACTCAAATTACAAGGTCTTTTAGTGCACAGTTCTTAAATGATTGAATATAAGATAAACTGCTTATAATTATCGGTATTTAACAATAATTGTTTTACCAACTATAATTTAAAATTACCGATACCACTATAATTATTTGTTCTACTAATTAATTAATGGAAGTTTAAAAAATATACTAGGGACATTTTTGAAACAGAATTGAAATATATTTGAGCATATCTGCGTTCTATGAACCAGACCAACTTTTGATTAAAATATTAGTAAGCATATCTTAGTTTTGAACATTTCAAGTTTAATTTTTAATTTCAATTAAATATCCAAGTACACATTCATACATTCGATTTTAAAATAATTGATTGAAGCAGAAATTTTCAGAAAACTTATAACCGATGTAAATGAGTATGATCAATGTCGGGTAAAATGTCATGTTAATACCGAACGATCTCTTTTGCGGATAACCCAACCAAAATGTAATTCTACCCAGCAGCAATATGAAACTGAGAGCTGGTATGTATTTCAGTGTCTGTTCAGCGCTTAAATACGTGATTAAAATTAGTTGCGAACTTAGGGATAGAATAAACTGTTCCATTGAATTTCGGAGAATATTATTGGCCTTCAATGTGATGTGCTCATGGTTACTTAAAGGATCGACAGCGGGAGAACTGATCCTAACTTGTATTACGTTTAATATACAGAAGAATAACCAGAGCACAGCCGGTGTCGTGAATTTCATTACATATCCAATCCGTGACTGAATGTCAGACAAGTCCTCGGCTTTAGTTTTGATGATTTTACTGAAATCGATATAATCAATGATTACCAAGGCAATGTATGTAAAACTGAGTGCAATTCCAGCTATATCGTAACGTTGACCACCTCGGAGGAAATTCTTCATAAACAGGAGTTCCTCTTCTGTGTATTTAGGACTTTCCGGACCAGAATATTCCAATGGTTTCTCCTTTAAAGACATTTTAAGCAATAAAATTCAATTTTTTCAAAAACTCAGCTAAAATTTAACGATATCTTGTTAACAACAAGGAAAATTGAGATTAATGTTAAGTTGTAGATCACAGTAGCAAACGAAACAACTTAAAAACTTGTAAGAAAATTGAGTAATTAATTTGTTATTCATATTTTTTATTTAATGCAAAGTGAAGGACAACTAGGTAGGCTACTTCAAAACAAAAATTTTCCTTATGACTTTTATATTTTGACCAAGGTAAACAATTGTCAATTTAAACTAAATCAGTGGTTTATAAATCAAATCGCATTAACTAAATTATTAACATGCATATTTTAACATTAAACAGTTTGAAGTTTATTTCTTTAATTTGACGTAAATAATAAAGTACACATTAATGTATCAATTTAAAAAAATTGATACAAGCAGAAATTTTCAGAAAACTTATAAACGATGTAAATGAGTATAATAATTATGGGAACAATTGTTATGTTAAAACCGAACGCTCTCTTATGTGGGTATCCTAACCAGAATGTGATCCGACCCAATATGAATATGAAACTGAGAGCCGGTATGTATTTCAGTGTTTGTTCAGCACTCAAATACATGATTAAAATCAGTTGCAAACTCAGGAATAGAATATACTGTTCCATAGAATTGCGAAGAATATTATTGGCCTTCAGTGTAATGTGCTCATGGTTACTTAAAGGATCGACAGCGGGAGAACTGATCCTAATTTGTATTACGCCTAATATTCAGAAGAATAACCAGAACACAGACGGTGTCGTGAATTTCAATACATATCCAATCCGTGACTGAATATCAGACAAGTCTTCGGCTTTAATTTTGATGATTTTGCTGAAGTCGATGTAATCGTTGATGACCAAGAAGATATATGCAAAACTGAGTGTTATGGCTGCAATCAGGTAGGGTATGCCACCTCGCATCAAATTTTTCATATCCTGGAGTTCCTCTTTTGTGTATTTATGGGTTTCCGGACCAGAATATTCCAAAGGTTTCTCCTTTGCAATCATTTCAAGTGATAAAATTGAACAATATTTTCAAAACCTCGGCTCAAAGCTTAACGATTTCTTGTTACAAACAAGGAAAATTGTGATCAATATGATTAGCTAGTACTCAATCGCAAGAACTAACAAGTTAACATTGAGGATATTATAATTTTTATTCCATGCAAAGCGAAGAACGACCAGGTAGCTTTAAATACAAACAAAAATTTTGCATTATTATTAGATTTTAACCAAGATTCTAGCCAAGTTTTAAAATTAGGTCTAGTTAAGTAGGAAACTATTTCAAATTATCTTTGACCATATTATTATCAATATTTTTGTCAATTAGTCTCATTAAGTTTAATTTTATCAATCAAGTTCCATTAATCGTCTAGTTTGACTTATTTTAAGAATTTCTGTATTTATGTACTAGTACATGTAAATGAATTGAGATGATAAAAATTAAATTACTCTCAACATTGAAGAGTTTAATGTTTATTTTTAAACCAATAAATGCTCAAGTACAAATTTATAATGATTTAAAATAATATGAATCCATCAGAAATAGAGTTCAAAAAACTTGTAACAAACATAAAATAGTGTAATCATTGTCGGTGTCGTTGTTGTGGTCATACCGAACGACCTCTTCTGAGGGTAACCCAACCAGAATGTAATTCTACCCAACATGAATATAAAATTGAGGGCCGGTATGTATTTGACTGTCTGCTCAGCGCTCAAATAGGTGACTAAAATCATTTGTGAGCTCAGGGATAGAATATACTGTTCCATAGAATTTCGGAGAATATTATTGGCCTTCAATGTAATATGCTCATGGTTATATAATGGATCCACAGCAGGGGATCGGATTCTAACTTGTATTACGTTTAAAATGCAGACAAATAGCCAGAGCACAGCCGGTGTCGTGAATTTCAATACATATCCAATACGTGACTGAAAGTCAGACAAGTCTTCGGCTTTAGTTTTACCCATTTTACTGAAGTCAATGTAATCGTTAACGACCAAGGCAACGTAAATAAAGCTGAACGTTACGCCGGCTATCAGGTATGGCATAGTACCTCCGATGAAACTTTTCATATACTTTCGCTCTTCTTCTGTATATTTAGGATTTTCCACACCTGAGTATTCCCACATTTTCTCTTTAAGTGTCATTTTCGGCAATAAATTGACTTTACTCAGCTCAAAAATTAATAGAAAATGATCTCAAACAACAAGGAAAGAGTTGGATAAATAAATGTTTTGCTAGCTCAGTTTGCAACAGTTTATAAATAATTTTAAGCGAGGAAACAATCAGATATTTTTATGTAATGTGAAGTGAAGGACAATATTAATGGTAGCGTTAATTAAAAAAAAACTGGTTTCGATGTCTTCACTGTGTTCAGGGTCATTTTAGTGACGACTTTAAACTTCAAAAAACAACAATCAATTAAACTTTGCATTGCGTTTGATTGATCAACAAGGTTCTGAATAAATCCAGTTTTTGATTAAGGAATATTGAAAATAAACTCACAAAGTTAATGTTTGATCAAGTTAACAATAAAAACATTCCATCCTTTTGTCTAAAATTTATGGCATTCAAGAAATCGATAGAATTCTTTCAAAGAAATTATTTATTTTACAATAACTATGAAAACAATTATTCAGAAGTTAACAAATAATAGTTTGTTAACTCAAAATAAGTAAAACTTAGTGGTAGGAAGGTGTGCATGCTAAATTTAGAAGAGCATCTGGCAACTTTTGAAAAAATTGTAGAGCCATACGATAGACATTGAGGTAATGTTTAGACTGAAACCAAAATAACGACGTTTTGGATAACCCAAAGCGAAAGTGATTCGACCAAAAACATAGAGAAATGTGAGGGCGGGTATGTATTTGACTGTATGTTCGCCATCCAGGTATTGCACAAGAGCCAATTGAGACGCTAAGAGGAGCACAAACTGCTCGAATGAATTATTAAGAATATTCTTAGCATTTTGTATGGTTTGGTCACTGCCTGAGGTCGGGTCCACAGCGGGTGAGATGAATCTGCCCGTGGCAACATAGAGGAGGCATGCCAGCACCCAGATGGCATCGAAAGTTGAATACTTGAAAACAAATCCAATGCGGGACTGGATATCAGTCAGTTCTTCTGCATTAGTGCTTATAATTTTACTGAAGTCTATCCAATCGCTCAGCACAAGTGCAATAAATGTCAACACAAACAACTGACCTGCCGCCATAAAAGGAGCTGCTCCTAAAAAGAACTTTTTCTGATTTTGTTTAACGATATCATCAGTTGGTTTGGAAGCCATCTCTGGTTCAGGCGTTGCTGTCGGAGGTCCAGACTCTGAAGCCATGACTTTCATTACTTATTTCACTTAAAATATAAATTTTGGTTTTTGGAGCAAAACTTCGTTTTTCATATCATTTGATATCAAAAATAAAAATGAAAGACAATTATGAGTCGACTTTTTCTGCGCAGAATATGTGAGGATTGACTTTAATTCGAGCTCTAATTGTATGAAAACATTTCATAATTTTATGTAAAACTTATGAAATTTAAGAAATCGATAGAATTATTCTCAAGAAATTCACTTTGAGTTTGATTTGAGAACTCAATAACTATGGAAACAATTATACTCATTCTTATTGTTTGCTTAAAAATATCGATTTCATTGTTATGCCAAGGATATTTTAAATTCCCACTGGATTCAATAGCAATAGCCAAGGTCAACCAAAGATTCAATAGAGATAAAACTCTAAAAGGTTTATTGATATTAAGGAAAAAATTTGTTAATTAAGAATATAGCCTTGATTGCTTTTATTAAAATTTCATTTATTATCATGGCAATTTAGAATTAACATGATAAATACATATCATTTCATAATAAAGCCTCCCAGCTCTTGATTAAATTAAAGCCCATTGTGAGCGAAAGTGTCAGCATATTTATACTGAAGCCGAACATTCGGTACTTGGGATATCCTAACCAAAATGCAAAACGACCTACCATAAATAGGAAGAATTGTGCAGGCACAAATTTGAGGGTTTGTTCGCCATTTAGGTGCTGGACAAGTATTAAATTTGCGATCAGTATCAAAACGAACTGTTCAAATGTGTTGCTCAGAATATTCTTGTCACTCATAATTAGGTGCTCATTGCCGGACAATGGATCAATAGCAGCTGACCGAGCTCTTTTCAATATAATAGAAAAGAAACACCTCATAACCCACATGGCACCAGGTGTTGAGTATCTGAGCACAAATCCTACCCGACTCTGAATGTCGATCAACTCATCAGATTTTGTTTTGATTAATACACTGAAGTCAATCCAATCGCACAGCACAAGTAAAATAAACAACAGTGTAAATATCAAACCGGCAAATAGACAACGGTTAGAAGTTTTCCTAAACTGTTCCAGCCTCTTTTTCTCGACCTCTATTGCTGCGGCTCTTATGGCCGCTTCCGCTTCTGGGCTAATAGCTTGAATACCGGTCTCCAGGTCTCTAATTTTTGAACTTTTCATTACCTTTTCCTTGATCACATATTTGGTAAAATACTGGGCAACTTTCCACCAGAACATATTTGAATGCCAAGAGTATGAAAATGGCTTTTACTGGACTCTCATAGTTAATTCAAAAATTCATTTAAAACTTGAAATAATAGCCATTAAAATGAAAAATCAATAATTGAATGCATTTGAGAGACAAAAATATATATAACTATGGAAACAATGGTTTCGTAAATTAGTGTTCACTTGAATTATGAGTTTTTTGCTTCCATAAAAGAATATAATAGATATTGAGCTAGATTATTTATTGATCACAATTTATGCTTCTATTTGAATAGGAATCATGAAATTGATGAATGTAAAAGCATAACAAACTTTTAAAAATAGTTTCAAGCAAACTTTAATTTTTAAGCTTTTATTTATAAATACACTACTAAAAAACTTAGTAGATCAGTTAACATGTTTTTGACGATACTTTTTATTTTAATACTTTGCGATGATTTTAAATTCTAGTTTCTTTTTAGACTTAACTTCAATAACAACCAAATAATTGCATATATTTTCCAATTTGAATTAATAATTCTTATGAGCTTGATAACTTGACCTATGTTTAACTTAAAAACAAATTTGATAAACTGTAATTTTTATCATATTTTTTTAAAAAGGTTCTATTCAAAAGATTAAGTCAGTAAACTGGTCAACTTATTTGATGGAATTTATTTTCCTTTTTGCTTTAATCTTTCTTATCAGTAAAATTATCTATTTTTAGATTTAACCTTGATAATAATTGGCATACTCTATTGAGCAGCAAATAATTAAATTGGCATTGTTAATTTTTTCATTCAATAACAAATTCAAAAAAGGTAATTGGTTTTCACTCTAGCATGGTAATTTACGACAACTGGGATCACAAGGTTTGGCTCCAGACTAATAAAATGAGCAAAGTATTAAAAAAAATAGTTAATTTGTTTCGTCTGAAAACCGGTTCAACATTTTTTGAGGAAAAAATTCTTTCATTCGGACTATAAGTCGATTTGTAAATCAAATTATAAATTAGCGAAGAATTCAATGTCGAGGCTCTCTCTTAGAGTCAGTAAGAGTTACACAGAGTATAGAAATCTATTTCCAAAATGATCTTTGCCTTCAAAAAAAAAGTAAAACTTGAAGGATAACTATAATATTATTTACTGCTTTTAATCCTGTGATACATAACTCGTGGTTTAAATGTTCTAAACTTATAGTGAATTTTAAAAAGATTTTAGTAAACATTTCAAAGAGTTTTACAAATATTTGTTTTAAAAACAATAAATTCTATTCAATTGATTTGAATTATAAAATACTTTAATGAATTCATTGCAATATTATGTAATGTTTTAGTGTTTTCATCGATAACTTTGATTGATAACAAACTGTCGTTTTTGTGAATTTTCTTTTTAAATATAAAGATTAAATTCGCAGAACATATCTAATTATGAAAGATATAAACGGGTGAGTTTTAGCAAATAAACAAGGAAAGTTATTCAACTTACTTAATTAACAATTATAATTTAATTATTATTGCTATAATGGTTAAATTGTGCACATAAATAGTAAGTTAACCTTGTATTTTACTCGATTAGGTAAATTAGCAATAAAAATAAAAGCCCATGATAAATTTTTATAAAGTCTATTTATAAATATCTATAAATTTATTAATTTTCAAATAACGAAAGAATTTTTAAATATGCTGCCCTTGGTGACTTAGTAAAATATAGTTTCATTTTCCCAAAATAAACAAGTTTAAATCAAATATAAAATACTGAAACACAACAAAAATCCAGGACAGTTTTTAAAAATAAACAGAATTTGTTATTCTGAGCTAATAATCACATTTTATTTAATTTAATAGAAATACTGGTTTAAAATTGGAGGAATCAATTAATTCATCCTTCAAGATATTGGAAAAATTCTGTGATAATAATGATTTGGATGAGGCTATTGTCGACTGCGAACAACACTCCGCTCACGATATTTATTACAGTGTTCTCAAATCACAGTTCCTTATACTCAGATCAATGCTCACATTTGAACCGGTAATCTTAAATTGATTCAATTAGAATATTTTAACCAAGGTTATACTCCAGACAGATTTAGACCGCGCTCTCGAAGAAGTAAATGCCACCATCAAATTGAGTGATTCAATCAGAAGGAAGGGATTTATTAGAAAATTAATTAACATATTTCGGACACCCGATTACGACCAATACAGTGAAAGTAAGTTTGCTATTTTACAAGATAAGATTAACAAGTCCAATATTAGAATCATTTAATTATCTGGCAAATGTTTGCAAATGTACATGCTTCTTTTGGCATTTACAAACAGATGATTTTTATCATTTTGAGTTTGAAAAATATTAACCTCTGTTTCTTAGCTGAAATTCACGCCGAATTGACCTATGCAATGAGCTCAGCCTCCTTCGTCGTTATTAGCTTAATGAATAGTCCAAGATTTGTTGACATTTTCTCGTTAATGAACAAGCTCAGACAATCGAAAAACTCATTCAAGTATTGATATAATTTTTAGTTGTATAAATAACTAGCTAATTTTGAAAACTTTACTTAAAGAGAGTGCAGACTTATTTTCAAACGAAGAAATACTTGGCAGAGCAGAATCTCCAAGATCAATTTCGAAGCCGGCACTTGTATGGAGAGAGGGTTACGGCACTTATTGATCAGTTATTTTCCATCAAAATTGTTTTCAATAACAATGTTTTTGGGCTACAGAGGAGTCCGAGAGATAGCATACACTCAACTGACGAAAAGTGCCTACAAATTGACCGGAATATACAGCAGATTAGCGGAAGCGGCACTTTTGACAAACATCCTGTTCGTCGAACCCGTGACCAGTTGTTGTCGGAAGCGTTTGGATATTTGCGATGTTATTCTTGAGAAACGACTCAAAACTCATCCGAATGTAAGTTGCAAGTTATAATTACCATTTAAAACCATTTAGAATCTTGTTTGTTCATTATTTATTAGTGCATAGCCTACAAGTTGTTTAGAGCCAAGTTTTCGCTGATGAATGGTGAACTAGATTCTTCAATAGAAGAATTCGAACAGTTGTTACAAGATGACAAACATATATATCATAAAATATCTCAGTGGGAACTTATGTGGATCTATGCCCTCAGTTGTCGATGGGATGAGTGCATCAAATACTCACAATTATTGAGAGAACAGACACTTCATTCGCCAATCATCACAACCTATTGTGAGGCTGTCTTCAGATATTTCAAAGCCTACAAATCAGCAGACGATAAACTCAAGGCAGAGGCCACTGAACTTATCAAGTAAAATATGAAGCATGGCAATTTTTAAAACTGACATTTTATAAAATTCTACAGAACTGTTCTAAAACTCAAACGAAGAAATCCTATCGTTTTTGAAAACAGTTGTATTGAGAGAGCAAAGGAATACCTCGAAAATGATGAGTACCTCTTTTTGCCAACACTGGTACAGTTTGTTTGAAAACTAACCTTTCTTCATCTTAACGAATTTTTGTTTCAGGGTATGTTATATAACGGAAATCTATTTTATTTGATCGAAGGAAATGTTCCGCTTCTGGAAAGTCATTTGAATCTTGTCAGCGATGAAATGAAAGTTTATTTAAAACGACCAGGTAACTACATAATTGTTGAAATTGCAGGAAAACTTCAAAATTGAACAGTACTCAAAATAAACATGTAAATTTTATATTTCTATTGTGAAGACATAATTTTAAAATTAAAACAAGGTTTGGATCAAAGCAATAGGCACTACATCTATAGGCAGAAATTATTTTCTTCTCTCAATTCACACAAGAATATGGATTTGGGGATTTGGGCACATCCTTGTTTAATATCAGTATTCTCAAGTAGCTCAATATAGGTTAGAATCTAGAACAGCCTCAAA
>JAQGCS010002261.1:0-10676 GCA_034702105.1 Fuscozetes fuscipes
AGATTAAGCGCATACATGCGTTCAAAAGAGATGTCTGATCTCTAACTAATCCCTTTAGTAGACAAAACTAGTTGGATTGAGCCTACCTGGGTAATAATAAGAAACATCCGGTCTATAACTGGTCTGGTGTGTAATGAAGCCTACCTGGGCAATAAGAAGAGACATCCGGTCTATAACTGGTCTGGTGTGTAATGAAGCCTACCTGGGCAATAAGAAGAGACATCTGGTCTATAACCTGTCTGTTAGTGTGCAAGCCTCCCTGGGCATTCCTGTTCTCACCGAAACCTCTGTGGGCTCTTCTGTGGCGATTCAATGATCGCTGGATTTCAGACAAACAATTCTGTTTTGTACACAAATAAAGAGAAATTAAGACATCAATTATACAAAGCATAGAATAAATGAAATTTGCTTTAATTTTTAAAATATGCATGATAAACCGCATTGCCTAGTATTTGCAAATGTAGGTGCATGTTGATTCCACTTATTTAAAAGCTTCAATGGCTTTGCAAAAGATATATTCAAAAGTTGATTGTTGAGTGTAACGAACAAATGATTGAAAATCATTGAAAGATTGTCTCTTCAAATGAAATAATCATTTCATTCAATTTTATTTAAATCGAAAACAAATCAATGGTTTAAATATAAATCGATATTAATTTTATTTACAACTGAAATGAAGGGATAACTCATTCAGACATATAATTGATGAGAATTCTAATTAATACTCTCATTGACTTTTTGGTGATTGCTCTGGGCAAGTTGCTTAATTTGATTGGAATAATTGCCTAAAAAGGAAGAGGCGTTCATTTTCTGAGCTCTTTCTCTAAGAATTCCGTAAATATAAGAATTGATTTGCAACTGTCGGGGGATTGCAATGCCTTGAAATCGATAAATAGTTCCACATTTGGTGTTCATTCGATGGATTGCTGTCATGTGAATCGAACCGATCTGTGATGTGTTGGCAATCATTGGACCACAACTGATATCGATGTGATCTTTAATCCGATAGAGAGTAATGTCATCCGATTTGTTGGAAGCCGATATCGAATCGATTTGTTCTCTTTTAATGGGATTGTATTCAAAGATCTCTTTCGCCAATTCTTTATTGACGTCGAGTCTCTCGAATGGTGTGTTCTCTGCAGTCATTTTCTGGAGCATTGAAGTGAAAACTCTAAGTTCTTCGGCATTCGGTGTCCAGTCATTCAAACCGATAGCCACATCATAAACAAAACTCCCGGAATTGAGGTCCGGTTTGGGCCACGAATAGAGACAAGCATTAATGTCATCCTTAAAGGCTCTTTCAATGACTGATCCCATCAAAAGGGAACAACTCCTCCAAAATGTTTTATTGGCGAAAAGAGGATTTTGTTCTTTGAAATGTTTGAACCTTAGAGTACAGTCACCGACAAGAGGTCTGTGAATATCCCAAAAGGTTTTGTCATCGATTAGGGCCACAATCGAGCGCTCGCTTATCATTTGGTGGATGTGTTGACTGCAGTGGTGAGGCGTAGACACAAATTTATTCATCAAAAGAGTGACCTTTTCTTTGGGGTCATTACCGAAGGGATCCAATACGGAAACGGTTATCTTCTCGACTCTGGGCACTAACTCTGATTGTCTTTTCTTTTCCGAATCAAACAATTTGTTTCTTTTTTGTCTCAATTCTTCAGAACTTAATTTGTTGTCAATAATATCGAAGTCTTTTTTCATAAACTTTTGGTTTGACTCAAAATCTGGTGAATAATAAAATCCATTATTTCGGACCCGATTTCCGAAACGATAAGAACGCAAACAATTCTTCGAAAGGCTTTCAATTGACAACAATTTTGATCTGAATTTCATAATTGAACTCATTTTTAAAAAACTGATTCAATACTTATTTAAATAAATGTTACGAAGAGTTTGAATTAAAAATAAACAAACGATCAAAACATGTGTTTAAGAGTTTAAATGCAAAGAATGTAAACGCGATGTCACTAAAGGTGTGATTCAGAGTAAAGGCAAAGAAGACTGAGTGAAGACTTGCGCCAAAATTCAAGGCTAGAGTCGTATCACATGTCATAATAAGACTCAAACTATTGATAAACAAATGGCTTTAAATCTTTAATATGTTTGCAATGATTATGAGTTGAAATAACGCCTTAAAGTGAATTAATGGCCACTTCTTGTAAATCTAGTCCAACATCTCTTTTGATTTATCTCTGCCCTACTCTAAGTTTATGTCATAACCGATAGAGAAGGGCCCGACATGTCTGACCAAAGGGGTAACTTTTGTGGCCCACTTCTACCGACACCCTTCACTGCTTTCATTTTCATCAGTTATATGGTTTTATTCATCAACCAAGGTATTACCTAAATACTTAATGTTTAACTAGCTATCTCTTCAATATTATTCTTAAAGTTGAATCTTGATTAAGCATAAGGTTATCTTGTTAAAACAGTTTATAAGTACCCAGCTTATAATTTGAGAAAGTTTTCATTTTATATATTGGTTCGCATTCATTGACAAAATATTAATAATTATTTTAATGAATTGATTTATAATAACTTCATTGCAATTAATTTGTCGAAACTTATGTGGTTGAAAAGCATATGTGATCAATGACAATTTGATATGCCTTACAACTTATGGGAATAGTTCAATATTTATTTCAATTTTTTAATAGAATTAAAAAAGTTTTAGATTGGTTATAAGATTAAAAATTAGCATTATTTGAATCATAAAGCTGCAATTCATATTAATAAGTTGCAATGAGTTTATTTTTCGATTTAGTACTTGCCACTAACTTGATCATCTTGTCTAAAAACCTTTTTGTTTTAATTAACATCTGTTGTATTCTATCATTTTATGCTATTATTTCAATAAACAACTCATCAACTTTTGACAAATGAGTCATAAAAGATAACCTTGTCACACTTTATTAAGGAATATTTTTTTTGCAACAAATGAATG
Organism: Fuscozetes fuscipes; assembly: GCA_034702105.1. NCBI lineage: Eukaryota > Metazoa > Arthropoda > Arachnida > Sarcoptiformes > Ceratozetidae > Fuscozetes > Fuscozetes fuscipes. The sequence goes on from JAQGCS010002261.1 coordinate 2,954, forward strand.
ATTTTTTAGATGCATTTCAAATACAAATAATGCATTACTGCAATGATTTGAGCCAAGAACTAAAACTTATAACAAAAACTGATATTATGTTAATTTTTATCAATTATTAGGCATTTTAGTGACGGCCACAAAAACAAGTGATAATAAATATAATTACAGTACTATTGGTGTCGTTCTGTTGACCGAAATCATCAAATTATTTGTATCGGTTGGTATTTACGCAAAAGACAAACCGTTGACACAACTATTGGCTGACATAATAAAAGGTCACAAAGTATTGTTCCTATATATGGTTCCCGCCTTTCTCTACTGTCTTTACAATAATCTCGCTTTTGTAAACCTGGCCTCTTATGACCCGACAACATATTACCTATTATTACAATTACGAGTGGCCATCACTGGAATTATATACCAGTTCTTATTTAAGCGAACACTTTCCAGAATGCAATGGTTTTCATTGATTTTGCTAACTATAGGCTGTATTGTCAAACAATTGGGAGGATTTTCGAACAATTCTTCAGAAAACATTTCATTATTTAGTTTTAATTTAATCTTGATATTATTGCAAGTGTTCTGTTCGTGTTTTGCCGGTGTATACAACGAATATCTGTTGAAAGATGTGGGCTCTGAAGTCCATATTATGGTACAAAATGTGTTTATGTATATCGACTCAATCGCTTGCAATCTTTTCCTTGTTGTGATTACCGGCGAATTCAGTAGACTTTCAGAGTTATCACAAAGTTTTGCGCTAATAAGCGATCCGAAGATCATAGCTGTGATGGTTAACAATGCCTTATGTGGTATTATCACCAGTTTTTTCCTCAAAAATCTAAATTCAATTCTGAAGACATTTGCGTCCGCTTTGGAACTCATATTCACTGCAGTGCTATGTTTTTTCATATTCGAAGGGCCCATAGACTTGTATACAGTGGTGGCCATCGCTATCGTCTCGTATTCTACTTTTCTCTATTCACAGAATCCAGTCATCACTTCAAACAACTCCACAAATGATAAGCAAATGAATGGCATTAAAAGTACTCAATTCAAGTCTCCATTTAAAACTGAAGTTAAGAGTGATGGCATTTTAAATGTTTGATCAAATTTTAGTTTAACTAGTTATTTTCACCTTGATACTTTGCTCACTCCCACCGGCTTTAAATTGAATAAGAAAATATTTATTTATTACTTTTAAGTGATATTAGGACAAAATTATATGAATTTCTAATTTATTAGACTTTCAACTAATACTTAATCGGAATTAATAGAAAATCATTTATAGAGAATGTATATCGAACACCAAGTTCATTCCTTAATGATAATTTCGTAGGTAAAGAAATATTCGATAAGTCGAAAAACTAGCTCATTCCCCTCCAAATACGAAATAAAGAATATTCTGTTTTATTTGAATAATTATATGAATTATTTGCAACAAATTATAAGAATTTTTGAATTTATTTTAGTAGATATTTGTTTCAAATTATAAATTAATAATTTATTTAAAATATAATCAAATATACAAATAAATTGAATTAAAATAAATCCTAAAACGATATAAAAAATTGGAAATATTATAATCTTTGGCTAATTTTACAGTTTAGACAAATTGATTCAATCAATAAAACTCCTAAAAGTTGGCTATTTTTGACTCATTTTTTAATTTTGAATATAATTGCGGCGCAAATCAAAAAGAAGAAAAGCCAAACGAATGTAACCGAAAATCCCATCCAAACGCCAGTGTTCTCTAAACTCCAGCCCCGGGACAGCACATGCCTTAAAGTCTCTGTTGGCAGTGTTTGGGGCTGAATATAACTGAACCATCGGATCCAATATGGCATCGCTTCTAACGGCCATATTATGCCTTCAAATCAAAATTTATTTTTGTTAAGTATTTTACTTGAGTTGATTAGATTACCGCTCAGAATAAGATTTGGATAGAAAGTACCCAAAATCATCATAACTGCTGTGTTTTCCTGTTGACAGAGTGCAGACACCACTAAACCTGTGACAGTATAAGTAATTATTGTAATTGACATCAATTTCTAAAAGAATCAAACCGAAAGCCATTCCGGTGGCGCCCTGAAGGAGTAGTAGAGCAATTACCCAAACCATTGGCCCCCGACTCGGGATATCAAAAACGAGAAAAGTGAAGACCAAAACCAAAATAATTTGAATGACCATAACAAAGATCTGTACCAATGAGTGAGCTATTAATACTTGAATGGTGTCGACCCCCGCCACCAAACTCCTCTCAAACAGACCATCTAATGACACATATTGTGAATACAAATAAATATTTCAACAATTCAATCGGTATTCACCTCTTCTTTCAATAATAAAGGCTAAAGCCGTCAAACCGGTGGCCATTATATAACAAATACTGACGACAACACCCGGTGCCATATACTCCAGATATCCCTGCTTATCAGCCTCTCCATAGACTGGTGTTCCCAACTTTTTTTTTTAGTTACAAAAATTGAGTTAAATTTTTTCTACTAAAAAATCATTTATGCTTACAGTGATGGGCAGTTCAGCCAATGCTGGGTTTCTTCCCAATATGTTGAGTGTGTCCTTTGCGAACGCTTGAAATGCCTCCCGAAATGTTCTTTCCATTGTATACGATATTTGCTGATCTTATTTGAGATAATAGTTTGAAATAAATGCAAACACACATCAAATTGTTTTACTCGTTAGATCGGGGTATATCCTGATTGTACTGCCTTCAATCGTTCCGTTATCAACGTCTTCACCAAGTATCATTCTAATTTTTTTTATATATATCTTTAAAACGTTAAAGAAGCATTTGATTACCTTCTTTGGAGATTAAGACTAAACTTATCCGGAATATTTAGAACACCCCTGATAAGGAAAAAAATTAGACTTAAATAAATAATTTTTCTTATAAGTCTTAATTGTCTACCGATATATCATTAAAAGCACAATTTATTCGACAAAATAGGTAATTAGCGCACAGAATAATATTTATAAAGTATTGATCGCTATATTCATAAGTTGTTAAGTGATTTATGGCTCAGAACTAAAATTTATGAGAAAATTACAAATAATTCTTTCGACGGATTAGTCAAATATGAAAACAGAAATAAATCTCATATTTGTTTGTTTGTGAAAAAGTTGTTTTAATTAATGTCATCGATTTGTTAATAAATGGGACAAAAAGTTGAAGACATACCACATCTCTCCCTTCTTCACAGCATTTATCGCCGCTTCAAATGAAGTAAAATTGTGCTAAAAGTCGATAAACACTTTAAATTAATTAATTGAAAAAATCCAACACTAACCTGATTCACAAGGTATGGGTCTATTTTATCTAGGAATATTCTGCTGAGAAACGGTGGTTCTTCTTCATTAACTATCGCAACATTGATATTGAAAGGGTCGGCACCGATGCACAGACAGAATAGAATTACTTGAATTGCAGGTAATGCGAACTGAAATAACAATAGACTGAAAGGAATGAATAGAATATTAGTGAATAGTCGCCAAATATAATAAATTATGACTTACGGAACATTTCGTCTGACCCTGGTGAAATTCTTCCATGTGACAGCCATTGTAGTGGCCATATATTCATTGAATTTAAGTTTCTTTGAGTGATATTTAGTGCCCCTGGACATGGTTCCCATAGAGACGGGGTTGATGAAAAGTTCTGGTTCTACCAAATGTGTGGTCGAGTTGTTGTTAGCTCTGGGAGGAGTCGGTGTTGGAGGTAAGGTATAACTCGTTTCTTTATTTCCATTACCATTATAAAGAGAAAATACTGACGGAAACTAAAATCAAATGTCATTGTTGATTTTTTCAACAAATCTTCAGTTCATTACTTTAAGGCCATTCTTGAGATCTCCATTTGTGGCCATTTGATGATAATGTGAATGAATGGAATGACTATCATTGATATCGGGAACAGTGAGTGTATATGGTGTAAGACCTGTGCTGTTTGCCAGTGAGGCAGCTTTTATGGATGTGTCGGTCATACATAACTTGAGGAACACATCTTCGAGTGATTCTAAGTGATTCTGAGCCATCAAAACTTCGGGGGAGTTTTCGGCCAGAAGGCTACCAGCTCGCATGAGGCCGACCACATTTGCCTGTCGGGCCTCTTCTATGTAGTGAGTGGTAATAATGACAGTAATCTTTTCTGTTTGTGTCAAAGTGACTAAATGGTGCCAAATGCTGCCAAACGCATAACACATCCATCAGTTTATGATCAGTTCCTCAGTATTACAAACTCATACCTTTTTCTCAGCAACGGATCTACGCCTACAGTGGGTTCTAGATTTCAAATTCAAATAATTGATTGAGTATTTGACGCTAAAGTGGTTAAGTGGTCTAAGAAGTTACCATCGAGTATAAGAAGTGGTGGAGAGTGGACTAAAGCTGCCGCCAGCGATACCCTCCTTTTCTGTCCGCCACTAATTTAATGATCAAAACTTAGTTAATCCAATTTTTTCAATTTTATGTATAAATGTTTATTAAATATTAATGAGATTCAAATCGAATTTATAATTATGGGAATTATATATCAAACGAGAGATTGTTTTCGATTATGTCTTCATTTATGTCTTCGTTTTTCACTTTTTATTTTATTTTTATAAATAATTATATTAATTATATTTATCTCAAATCAAAGTAAACGAAGAGCTGTTTTTCAACTTTTATTATTGAATTGCACTAAAGAAACAACAAAGTGATAAAATACACACATCTTTGAAATTCTCAACAATAATAGAAAAGGCAACTAATGAGCCTAGTTAACATTTCTCAGATTCCTATATGTGTGTCAATGAGTACTTCAGGTTTTATATGTCTCTAAATATTTGATTACTTCATTGCTATTTCCAATATCTATGAAGTGGGAAATTTTACAGTTAATTGGACTAGACACTTGATTGAATTTCAATTCTCTATATCTCATTCAAAAGTTAACGCTATCGTTGTAATCTCATATGTTAATAAATAATCTATTAGAAATTAACACATGACATTTTGAATGAAATTATGTTTTCAAAGCAATGTCTGTCCGTTTAATTGAATGGTCGGTTCAGTAATTCTTAATTTGTATGCAAATATAGTCCATTGCATGTGATATATATATAATGAGCTCTAAATGTAGTGAAAAGCAAATGTTCCAGTTTTCAAGTAATTCGAATGCAAAGCAACCAAAATATATCGAAACTCCTGTCCGACGACTACTATTACAAATAAAATCGACGTTAATTTGAGTGTAAATTCTTCGATCGAATACAGACTAAAAGCTATTTGCAGTGAAAGCGAAAGCTTTGAGTCAAAAATATAAAACGCGTTACAGTTTTACAGTTCCTGTTGTTAAATGAGGACAAACAATACAAACAGCCCTAAGCTATGCCTAAACTATGCCCACAATTATTATTCAATTTGAAAGAAAACTTTGATTAATAGAGTCGAGTGTTTTAATAGTCAATGAGAAGTAACTTTACCTCAGATTCATAACCATTCGGCTCTTATTCGGGAGGTCTAAGAATGTTAATAAAAAATCTATCCTTTGATTCAAAAACATGGGATCGAGTCTAAAAAGTCGTCCAAAATAGATAAGTGTTTCTTCAATAGTAAAGTCATCGTAGACCGCAATTTCCTAAATCCAAAATTAGGTCATTTCTTCGCTACTCTTCGAATAGAAATCACTTTGAAATAGCGCTCAATCGATACATACCTGAGGCATATAACCTATTGCTGGACCTGGGATCTGACTGCCCGGTTCGTTAGGCTGAAAGCCGAAAATTCTCACATATCCCTGGTCTGGTTTTATTCGGCCTATCAGACATCTCAATAAAGTTGTTTTTCCGCAGCCACTCGGACCCAATAGACCATAACTAATGAAAAGTACAGTATTTGTCAACAAAAGTGTAATCAGTAAATTTCCTATGAAGTTAAATGTTCTAGCGAATTGTATTCACGAGTGAGCAATTATTATATTTTACATTTTCCTTTCGATTAATTAAAAGAATTGAAGTTAATGTCTATCGGAAAACCATTGAGTAGTAGTCGAATGAAACCATGAATGAGGAAAAAGATAAATAATCCGAAACAAAAAGAAATGTTATTCAAAATAATTAATGTTTTGTTAATTCAATTTTGAAAAATTGGGTTTTTTGTCGAAACCAATGTTTCTTATTATTAAAGAAATGTTACGCTATTTATTAAATAACAAACTGGGATATTACACATAATGCTTTTGTAAGGAAATCTGTTCAATTTTTATCCTCTGTTTTGAAGTTTTTCATTAAACTGATGGTCAGAGTGACGATGCATGATCAAATTTCCTAAACATAAAGTTGGGAGTATTTCGAAAGTGATTTTCTTTTTTTGTTTATTTTAACAATTTTTCGATTATTTTAGCGATACTTAGATATGCAATAAATGTCTTTTCGTTGCAATTTGTTGGCAAACTTTGATAGCAACTTACAAATTATTATGGAAATCGTGACTTACGTGATTTATACTAACCATTACTGGTCAGTTATTATCAGATTGCATCTGATAAAATCAATTTTAGCATAAATATTTAATAAAGAGCCAGTCAGGTACGCTTTGCGCTCTAAATCTTATCTCAACAAGATTATTAATTCGAGAACTTAATAAGTTTTATCTAATTCACAAAACTCAGGTGAGTTTGGAGCTGGCAAAATTACACCAATTATAAAGTATGCAGAAATAGCATGCTCTAATAAAAAAATAATATTCCTTCTTGATATAATTAATGTATAAATAGATGATGCAGGTCACTTACATATTAGCTTCAGGTACACTCAAATTGATGCTATTGAGGATAACCTTAGCATTTTTACCCCGTCCGAATGAAAGCTTGACGCGACGAACTTCGACGGCAGTCCTCTTAGTAGGTGGAACACTTAACTTTCTTCCATAAGCGGGTCTGTAAGAGCACAGGGTCACTGTATTGTTATCCGTAGTGCAGTCAATATCTGTCTGATTAGGCATTTCAATAGAGGTTTGGATAAACGAATCGATTTCCTCGAAACCAATGTTTTGACAGAATTTTCAACTTTGAGACATCACTCGACTGACTATACAATAGTTGTGAAACATTTCTCCGTTCGCTTACAAACTATTTCTCAGATATTCGACTTTCACTCATTGATAAACAGGTTTTGAACCAATAGAGAGAACAGCATTAAACGAGACCGCAATTTACTTGATTCCAACTGTGCTAGTACACTATCAAAAGGAATATTACTGGGTTATATGTTTTGTTCTCTTACTTAAACGCTTTTTGAACCCAATTTTGGTGGATTTGTCAACAAAATATTTGATCATATCATGCTAGTTCTTTTAGACAAAATAAGTTTATATTCGACGATTACAGCCCTCGTAATCATTATTTAAGCCCTGAATACCATTGAAAACTACGAGCGGTTATCGACTGCTATCGACTACTCTTCACGGCTTTGATTTTTAGTTGTCCACAGAGTGCACGATATGAATGATATTTGTCTTTATGGACAAATGTCTTTTACTGTCAGATCTAATGACAACTTGCACATTTCAGATTAAACATTCGAATTAATTGAGTAATTGTTTTACGGAAAATTGTTGGTTGTTCCTTTTTCACTACATTTATGAAGTAAGAATGTAGTGTTGACTTCTGAGAAACATAGCCTCAGTTTACAACTGGAAAGAAGTGATCAGCGTTTGAGGGAAGTCCTCAACAGTC
>JAQGCS010002262.1:0-10673 GCA_034702105.1 Fuscozetes fuscipes
AGAATTCTACCCTGAAACCAACCATATAAGTTAAAATGATCTCCCAAACTTCCTGTTCAAGGTGTTTACTATTAAGCCGAGCCCATAAACAAGATGAGGATGGGGTGGAATATATGTAAAATACTAATATCCCACTGTTTTACAATAAATTCATTTTAATTTTGCATTTTTTAGGAGTAAAAAGCTGAATAGACAAAAGTTATTTCCCTATAACAAATTGAAACAAAGATTTTTGAAATTCTATTATCTATTAAACAAACTTGCACAATTTATGTTTGACATGACATCTCTGTATTAATGGTTTAATTACTATGCACTCCATTTATAAGTAATTAATTGTTAGGGAATTTGTTTTAATGAGTACTAAATAAACAGAACAATCAATTTTGATCTGTTCTCTAGTTTTTTATCGATAGGATAATTAATTTGATTAAAAAGTAATTTTATTTGAACAATATTTCTAATCCCTAGCAATAGTGCAGTGTTAGGAATTTGTGTCCTGATTAGTTATCAACGTAATCATTGATATCTTATTCCTGTTTATATTTTTACTGTCGTTTATTAATTGTTTGAAATATTCTTAAATAAATAAAATTGGAAACTATTTTCACAATTGTATGAATAAAATGAAAAGTAGCATGCTAGAATATGACACTAATTTTATAATATATCCTGATACTATATCCTAATTGAATCTCACAAATAGATTCTATAGATTAAATAGAAAGAATGTCAATTCCCTATATTGATATTGAAGCTCACAATAAAAATACGACTTTAGTGGGGCATAGGAAAGTGGTAAACTTTTTTCCTAAATTGGCACTAAATTCGATTTAAAATCTAGTTAAGTTTAGATAGCTTTAAATCTGGTTTCAGGGTTATTTTTAATGAAGAGTTTTGCCAAAAAAATGTTCAAGTACAAGGGGGATTTAGTTAACTTTTCTATAATTAAATATAATCTTATTTAAATTAATATTTATCAAACTATTCTAGCACTTTTCATATTTTAATTATCTCATGGATTTGTTTTATCTTCTAAGTATTTTATTTCTAGGAAATCTATTTGGTTTGAAATAATAATATAAACAATTAAGATTAATAGATAAAAACATTAGAATTGAGTTTCAATGAATATTTTAGCTTTTGTTTTGCTCAAATATCCTTGAATCTATTTAACAAGATTAATTGAACAATTCATTAAATGTCTGAATAAATTTAAATGAGTAGAGTTTTTAATAAGAATTAATGAGTTTATAAATTGCAAGTTTAGATAATTTAAAACTTTCTTTTAAAACAAATAAATTATTTGAAATTTTATTGAAGTCGAGACTATTTCTCCAAAAGTATTAATTTATTATACAATTCATGCATAAGAATAATAGCGACGAATAAAATAATTTTTTTCAATTTGTGAAACTGAGCCATACTTTTAAGGCGTACTGTATTTCAAGGCTAGAAATTCATGTCTCGTAATGAATAAAATCTTTTCTTTATTTCAGATAAAAGAGTGAAAAATAAAATAATAGGAAATACACTTTAATTGTGTTCGCTATCAGTAACTCTCTTTTTGTCCAAGTTTCTAATTCGAAGAAAGACTTTCTGCCAATCGATAACTGTTTCTGGCATCCGTTCAAAATTGAGCATGCTTGCCTACTCAATAATTTATGGATGTGGCATACATTAGCAAATTGTTGTTGTAAATAATCTTGGTAACTGTAACTACTTAGAAACCCTTGTCTCCGGATGTAATATGACAAGTATGAACTGATAAGGAGCTAGTATCAATTTTGATAACTTGAAATTCTCGGTAATCTCAACGAACTTTAAATAGTTATAATCTATTCATAAAAATATAAAATATGTATTAATTGGTTTCGAAGAACAAATATTTGCTATAAATTATCTATAAATCGATGGAATGTTTGCCAAAGAGTTCACTCAAATTCTTAATTATACAAAAGTTATAATTATTTTGACATTTATTACAATTTTCGTCTGAAAAAAATTTTTTTATTTGAAAAAATGAAATAAATTGAGTCGAGGGAAGACTAAAACACTTTTTAAATTCTCAGTACAAATGAAATTAAATGTCTCAGAAGTATTGCGTAAACTTAGAAAGTCTGTGATAACTGCCTACGAAACTAACGCCTACGTAAATCTTCAGATTTGCAAAGAGCAGCTCAGCTCCCTTTAGATATTCTGTCCATTAAGCGGCACAATCGAACCCATCCCTTAAGGTTTTTATTTATTTTCTAGAAGTTTGAATAAACTAGCAATTTGTTTAATTAATTTCTCTAATGTTTTATTTTTATTTGAATACAATTTATTCGTTGTTTCGCTGAAATCCTCTCTTAATTTCGGAAATATATTAATTTTTTATTCAAATTTCGAATTAATTTATAAATTATATACATTTAATGCTAATCAACGAGTGATTCAACAATTTATTTGTATCTTATTTTTGTGTTAAGTTTTGATTCACAATCTTATACTTAAATAGGAAGTCTAATTTATATTCAAATTATATTCAAATAAGCTTTAAACTAGATAAATATGTAAAAAATTGTCTTGTTTAAATGTTCAATAACTCTTTAATAATGATTATATAAATAAACAAGGCTTTATTTATGAAAGAAAAGTTAACAGGTACATTTAATACTTTGAAAGTTAACCAATTTATACTAAAAGTCAGTATTTGTCAAAAGTATTTCACTTTCATTGAAATGATTGAAAAACTCAAACGGACCCAAAAATGAATTGCGGTTTAGGGCTGATTTCCCCAATCATTTCCGATTGAGACTAGTCTAGTAAACAGAGGGTATACCATACTAGCAACCAATGAGAAGCTTAGCCAATGATGTCATCTTATTATTTAGTGCGGCAGAGATTGTGCGCCAAAGTTGTATGAGAGGTAACACACAAACAAATGAGTCATCACTGCATGTATTGGTTGTATGTGGAGTGGAGTTTGCGTGACATCACTAGACTTATTGCATTGGGTTTATATGCGCGCTAGAAGTCCGCTCCCGACACACATTCACTGCATTGACAGTCAACTAAACACTGCTTACAGTCTTCAGACTCTGTTTGCCATTTATGTGATCTAACATTCATTTACAGTATTTATACGCAAACAAACATTGCATCCGAACAACATTTATATCAAATATAAATATTTTATCTATCATCATTCAAACCAATAATTGGCTCGATTAGTATTTTATTCAAATATTGTTTGAATGTGTCCTGAACTGAGAGGGCCAAGCTCTTTTATGGTGTGAGTGGTTTGTGTGTGAATATTATGCAAAACATGGATACGTTTTATGAAGAAAACCAGGAGAACAATATCAAAATGCTTAAAAACAAAATGACACTGGACTTTAACTCGCCGGCCAGTCATAATAAAAAGGCCAAGCTCATTAAGACATGTATTTTGGAATCACCAGGTATTTTAATTATATTTTAAAATCGAGACTCAATTTTCATTATGAAGCTCACGTAGCTTTTTAATAACATGTTGATAAGAACCCGGATCAATGATTAGACAATGATATTTTATCACTTTCCCTTGGGTAAACCTTGAAATAGACTAGGAAAAGCAGCATGGTGGTTCACATTTTTAAACCTTAAGATGATTTCCTTGTTCATAGAGTGTTTATAAATTGTTTATTGAAAGATCATGCTAATTTATTGAAAGAAATATTTTTAGATCATAAAGTAGAGGAAAATTTTAATCATGTAAATTAAACTTTCTTGAAGAAGATTAACTTTCTCTTATTGCCTAAATGTATCTTGTTATTCGATACATATTGACTAAGTTTATTTGAAGTTTATTTTGGAACTTTGCTAAAAATGCCAGTCCCTCATGTCCCTTTCAAATGGCTCTTTTAATTAAAAAGTGTCAAATACCTCTCTTAACACCTACTCATAAACTGAAAGTTGACAAGCATGGTAATTTCAAATAATTGACATCGAGTTTATTGAATTTGATATAAAATAAATTAATACTTTTTGTGGAATTGTTGTCAGACCTGAAAATGTTGAAACTGGCCTCACCCGAATTGGAACGAATGATAATCCAGCAAAATGGTCTGGTTACGACGACGCCCACCCCTTCATCTGCATTGCCATACTTTCTTAAGCAAGAGCACGAGCTGTCTCAGGCTACCGAAGAACAGGAACAGTTTTCGCGCGGTTTCGTCGATGCCCTCAACCAATTACATCAGACCAATGGTCACCAACAACAGCACCCCCAACAACACCCCCAACAACACCCGACCCACTGTCTCAGTAATAATAATAACCACAACTCAAACAATAATAGCAATCAAAACAATAGTCATTCAAATAGTAATTCAAATAATAATTTGAATTCCAATCAAAATTCAATAAACACTTCGAGTGACTCCTCATCTGATCTGACGATAGCCGATACCAACACTCATAACAATAGTAATAACAGAAGGAATAGTTACCACATGTTAGTGCCGTCCACTGTAGCCACGAGTGTGGCGATGCAGACGAGCACATCATCAGCGACCACAGCAAAGTTCGCCGTACCGCAAGTGCCGTCCAGTCATGTGCCGACCACTGTGTCAGCCGCCACCGTAAATGATACCGAACATTATGTGTCGGTGAGTAGCTGTCAGACGAACGGCTCGCACGTACTCATCAACCAATCCGTCAATAATCACAGCAGTGTTTTACCCCCTTATTCACAGGCAGTCAATAATAACAATTGTAAGTATTTTTTAGATGCATTTGAATCCAATATTTCATAACTTTTGACTCGAATTGAAATCAATTATCTCATGAGTTGCAAAATGTTTGGCCTTTTCTCAGAATTCGCATAAATTTATCGATTTTTTGTATTATTTGCTTATTATCTGATAGAAAGTCATTTCAATTGCCTTTCATTTCGTTTATTCTTTCGAATTTCAAAATTATTATTATTTTTTCATTGATTTTCGGTTTTTCCCATTTATTGCCTTTTTTGGTATTTTCTCATTTCGGTAATTCATTGATCGTATTCTTTATTATCTTATTATTCAAATGTTTGCCACAATTAAAGTGTTAATGCCTTTTGTTCTCATAGAGACGAATATCAACTGATATTCGGAACAAAAGTTGATTAAAATCATTGATTATATAAATATGAATTCAATCAAAAGTTTAATATAAACCAAGGGATAATCAAGGGGGTTTAGCCAAAATACTCCCCTGATTTTAGAAATATTTCCATTCCCTATATATAAACTAAATTACGCTGACCCTGGATTTAAGACAATTTTTGTGAATCTCAATTAAACTTGGTATATTCCCTCCTGAGGGCGCGAACCTTGCCCATTCCTAAATTAAACTAACTCAAACTAGCTTGATTTTTCATGAAAATAACCATTTTCTTAACCTATCTAACCCATATTCTAAATTAGATTAGCTTGCTGATTCATACTCTGAACACATATTGTTTGGAACCTTATATTTCAATCAAATGTGGAAATGAAAAGAATTTCATCTATTAATCGATTGATTTTATCTGCAAATATGCTATTAATGGATGCAATGAATGTTTTTGCAAAGAGAAAGCATTGGCTATAAAATATTTGTGTGAAAGTGTGCATAAATTTTCATTCGATTGCCTCTGGTTTGAGACCAAGCTTAATTTTATTTTCAACTCAATTATTTCTAAGAAGGTAATAGAGTTAAGATATAAATTCATACACATTTCAAAGTTACATCAGAGTTACATCAAAGTAACCCTTAATGATGTAAGTGATCTCAAGTTGTTTTTTAACTGCAAATGACCTGTGCTGAGCTTGACCAATAAAGATTTTTAGTAGTTAAGCTCATGGCTTTCTATTATAAATCAGTGAAGCATTGAGAGAGTATAACGTAGTGCGTTATGTGTGCAGCCGTTCAGTGTTTTGCTTGCTTGCTTTAGCCTGGGGATCTCACTTGCACATTTGTGGCTAAAAACAAACTTTTTGAGATTACATTTTCACGGATTATATTTATTCAACTCTGAACTTTGTATCAATTTATTCGTAACCATTTCTTTTTGACAATGGAACTACTCCATATACCATCAAAATTTCCATGATTTTCATATACCCAGCAAGGAATCTTAACATTCTAGCTCCCTTAAGCTGAATGTTCTGCATGAAGAAATGGCAATTTATATTGATTTATATATGATTAGAAAAAATATGAGTAGGATGCATAGTTATAACTGGCACTCACTATATTTTTTGCAAAATCCGTCATATTTAAGGATTAACCATGACAGTTCGGTCATCTTAACTAGAGCCTTTCAATGATTTTGACAATTGATTTTACAGTGTTGGTCGCTTAAGAGCTAATCGGTTAAGAGCAATTTCGGCTATAAGCAAGTGAAAGGTAATGCACTAACGGCTACTATTGAACGGGTTTTGTGCTCTTTTATAAGCAATTTCTGATATAGGCAAAGGTTTTCAAAAGCACCAAGCGATTGTTACTAAACGACCTGCACTGTACTCTCTGACATTCGAACTAAATCTGTCCTAAATATAACCCTAAAGCGTGTGAAATGTTGAGCACTTCTCTACATTAAAGTTAATAAAGTAATTCTCATTATTTTTTGATAGCAATCTATCCCATGTCAATAAAAGTAGAGCCCACACAACAAAAAGTCAACTTTTCAGCAATGAAGGAATTATCGCCACCTGCACAGACATCTCTCGCACAACCAATAGATATGGAGGACCAGGAGAGGATCAAATTAGAAAGAAAACGGCTGAGAAACAGAATCGCCGCTTCCAAGTGTCGGCGCCGCAAATTGGAGAGGATTTCCAAATTAGAAGATAAAGTCAAAGCTCTTAAGGGAGAAAACAGTGAACTGTCGATAGTTGTCAACAAATTGAGAGATCAGGTATGTTATCTCTTGCTCGATTAGATTCACAAATTAACTCTGATGATCAGATTGCTCCTAGTTCAATAATAGTCCAAATCATATAATCATTTTTATTGTCTTTTCGGCAAAAATGACTCAAAACTGAATTTAGAGAGAATTTCTTTTTCCATCTCACCTCTACCTAACCCCTAGGATTTAGGTAAAATTATAGTGAAAGCCTCTCCCCTTGACCCATCCTTGACCCCCTCCCTTCTCATTTGGCATCTGAAACCAAAATTGTATCTATCTCTATACACTAGAATTCGTTCCGAATCTCTGAACTAGGATATTTCAGTTTTACTTATATTTGATGTTCAATTACCATTTTAGTCAATTTATTTGTGCTGGACCCAGATTTTTTTTAAGTACAATCTAAGCTAAATTAAGCAGGAAATTGTTATTAATTTATTTTCAATTAAGCAGTTTGAAGAATTTCACTTCCTCTCAAACTCAGATTAAGTTATCAAGATCGCATAATTTTAATTTGACTTTGAATTGAAGTTTTACTAATTAAAATGTGTTTGTTTGAATTGTAGGTCTGCTCGCTTAAACAACAGGTGATGGAGCATGTTAAATGTGGTTGTCAACTAATGTCAACTCAATGATAGAAAGCCATACCTCCTGTAAATGCAATTCATTGTAAACTCATTTATCATTTAATTGAAACAAAGGTTATGCAAAAAATCCATTTTTTCTAATTATTCAAAGTTTTGCCTCAATTTTGGCAAAAAAATGTGAAAATCTTTTAAGCTTTAAACGCAAATATATTTTGAGTATATTTTGAGCGAAACTCTATTTTTATGACAAAATATTTTATTATAAATTATTAAAATTAATGTTTACTAACATACTTATTTTTTGATGACATTAACCGTGATATAACCTAGGTAGGTCATGAGGAATCTGATATTCTCCTTTAAAATATCCTGCTGTAAACTTGGTTTATGTTATTTTCTGTATATTTATGCATAAGTGTAAACTTTGATTTACCTAGACCAGAGCAGCTTCCGGGAAATTTAATGTGTCCACTAGCAGAATATTTGGAAGTTTTAAATGACATGATCAGATTCCTTATGGTCTATCTAGGTTATATCATAGTTGACGCTTCAACAAAAATAAACATTGTAAGAACAGTCTATTTAATCTGATATAAGTATGCAAATTTATGTCCAGCAATCTTTGTCAAAGTTTAAAATAGATTTCTATGCATACAATGTCACGGATGCTGAAGGATGTGCTCACAGTGTTATTGAAGGGATTTAGTCAAGGGCAATTCAGTTTAAGTTGGATTTATCTTAACTCCCAGTCCACAAGAAAGCCGGCTAGGCAAATTAGATTGTTTGAGCTTAATTAAAGCCAAATTTAAGTGAGCATCCATGATAAATTTTATATTTTTGCAAATTAAAGGAAAACATTTGTTTTAATTCAATTTAATGTGATTTTAATATGGCTTTCATTTTATTAATTCCTTAATTTATTTATAATTTTAATCCGAAAGTAATTAAATCTAATCGAATACTAAGTGATGTCTGTTTTCTATGTAATCAGACAAATATAAAAATGAGCCTGCTCACCATCAAGATACTTGTGTAACAATTGCCTGGTTTATAACAAAACAGTCATCATTATGAAGTGATCTGAAAATTTCAAATTTAAAAATGTTTTATATATATTTCATTCATTGATTTTAAATTCATTTCTTCAAAATTCGAATTACGATTTGATTTTGAAAGAACATTTTTTGTTTAACGTTGCTCCATTAATTTTTGTTCAAGTTTTGAGTTTTTAATTTTATTTTCGATTTTATTGATTTTTAACAAATATTATGAATAAATTTGAAATTATAAACAAAAACCTTTTCTCTAACTTTCATCCATCAAATAGTTTGTGCAGATTTTCAAATAAAATAAAATTGCTCAATTAAAGTAAGTTTCGTGTTCACTTTAAATTCAACATTGAGAGTAAGAGTGCGGAGAGAGAGAGAGAGAGAGAGAGAGAGAGAGAGAGAGAGAGAGAGAGAGAGAGAGAGTATTTTTTGTTTAATAATCAACCTTGAAGATGTTGTTCATTGAAGGTCTCGTAGTTTTTTCAAAATAGCACATAAATTCTTTGCTCACTTTACTATTGTGTTTAAGTTTCTTTTCACTGACTTTACTGTCAATTTCGTGTTGGGTTCGCGTGAATGAGGAAAATAGATATAAAGTATTAAAAGTGAATGAATGTCCTCCAAGTTATGTTACCAATGGTTTACATTCATATATTTTCAATGTTTAACACAATTCAGCGCTTTTCACTCAATTTTAAATGGATTAAATATCGTTCTTTACATGATGCTTTACAAAATTCAATGAAAATATTTTCAATAATTGAATTTCAGAGAATTTGTTTAAAAAGAGTAAAGTAATTGTTTTGCAAATTCAAAAAATCTCTTCAAATGCATTAAAAATGGAAAACACTTTGAAAATGAGTTTTAAAAACATCGTTTGCATTGTTTTAATGTAAAGTAAATGTATTTGGAATCAAATCCCTTTCATTGAATCAAATTAATTCAAATTTTATTTATGAAATTCGCTCCTCTTTTGAAAACCAAATTATTTGATGAAATGTCGAATCAATTTTAAAATTAATTACAAATATTTATCACCTTTCTAAAATGCACTCTATTCAATTAAATAGCACCCAGTACCAGGAAGCTGTGAAAGGTAATTAGCAAATTTTTTTTACTTTAGGAATATTCTGAAAATACCCCCTCAAACCACCACTGTCTAACAAGGTCCAATAGAAATATACAAAGCAATAAAAAATTTTCATATTTGGTTTTGTCATTAAATATAATTGATTTCGGGAATCACTTAATCACTCAGTTCTAATGTGTCATTAATATTGGTTTCATCCGAACCTCTGAAAGGAATTCCTTCTGAAACTCTGTTGGGCTTTGGGTTCCAACGTATAAAAAGTAATAATAATAATCAAAATAATAGTAATAGTATTCAACAGTGAATATTACAGACGACCGCTGGTATGAGTCGGGCGGAGGGAACTTATGTGCTATTCTGTGCGGTTCAGTGAAAGTTAGAGCAGAGAGGAGTTAGAGCGCAAATAATTTGCATTAGACTCGTGTGTAAAATGTTTTTCGCTTTACTCTTCGCCCAACGAATACGAATATTAATTCGAGTTTTCGTATCAAAAAGTTTTGTATGAATAGTGACGCGTGAATCCAATGCCAAATCCCTTCTGTATTTTGGATGAATGGTCTGTCCCTTTTGGTTTAAGTATACAATGCCATCAGGAGTGCCATATACTGAATTAATCCAAAATAACCAAGTATTCTTGCCAGTGTAACATGTTTTTTGCAATAATATAAAGAAGATTAAGTAATTTAATTCATTATTTACAATTTAATGCGAGCAAAAGCATATTTTTAATATTTAATCTTTAATTTTTAAAAATATCTAGAATGTGATATTAAAGCAAGTACAATGTGAAATGTAGAGGCTTGGCTATTCTTAATAACAATGAGGTCTATCGGGACGTCAAAACCAATGTTCAAAATTGTCGATCACTTGATGTGATTCGAGAATTTTGAAGCCAGAGTTAGACATAGAATAGGAAAACAAGTTTATTACTAGACTCCGGATAAATAGGCATTTATCATGGGTCAAAAAAGTCCTATAAAAGGCTGTAAAAAGGGGTCAAATAGGCGCTTAAATAGGCAACTATTTTCTTGCTGAATCTCAATACAAAA
>JAQGCS010002263.1:0-10671 GCA_034702105.1 Fuscozetes fuscipes
GTGATATACTCTCTCTCTCTCTCTCTCTCTCTCTCTCTCTCTCTCTCTCTCTCTCTCTCTCTCTCTTTTGAAAAATTTGAATACTAAACATCTCTGGTGACTGAAGAGTACCGCATATTTGGCTGCGGCTTAAAGATGATGATACTCATAGAGAAAGCAGTGAATGAGTGAATCATTTGAACATAACTATAATGAATGGCGCAGACGATCAGCCAAATTGTCTGCTTATATCATATGTTATTTATTACTACTTTTTTTACCTCATCTTCTATTATGGAAACAAGATTTTTAATGACAACCAATTTTATGTATACTTCACTACAACTTAATGTCAAATACTTTTTCTCTGCTTTGAGTTTATGTTTGCTTTGAGTTTAATATATTTGAAAAGTATAACAATTTTATGATAATTTAGTTTAAGTTATTATATGAGAGAAAAACTCACCAAATATTAAATTCAACAAAATGAAGATCAAATACAATTGGATCAGTTTTGAAACCATTTTCCATTCAATATTAGCCATTATATTGAGTAGACTTTTGGTTCGTTTGATTTTTTCAATTTTTTTTCAATGAATTTAGTCCTCAAACGATAGAAAGTTTTCTATATTTTTTGCTGTCGTTTGAGATATAATTCGAGAAATCCTTTCAACGAATTCTTTATGAAATTGAGAGTTAGAGTACTATTAAGTTTTGACAAATAAAACTACTTTTTATTTATTTTTCAATATTATTACTGTTTTGCTATTCTCTTCATTTCTCTTCACTTCAATTCTTTGATGCAGTTTTCACTTAACACACAATTCCAAGTATATAATGAAAAACTATTTTATAGAAATTTTTTATTTAGTGAAAAAAGTGAACTTCAACTCAATTGGTATCACATATGAGATAAGAATAGAAGAATCGAAATTTTCAGCCGCTTTTTGAGTACTATACTCTAGAATAAGCAAAAGTAATGGTCGAAGAGTTGTGAGGAAATTGTTGAACTCATCGAAGAAGTTGAGCGAAGAAATTATTGCGAGTTTGTTGCCATCAGATAATGTTGACTGAGCGCCACTCTCGCAGACCAGACCCTTAATTGGATAATTTCAACATTGAATTATTGTGATGGTATCGTTCACTGGGCTATTGGCACACAATCGCCACAACTCTTCGCACACATATATAACACAACATTACATACAAATTGTTTGTTGAGAACAAAAAAGTGAACAAAAAAAGTTTTGCTGAGAATTTGGTTTTCAGAATTTGGCCGAAATATATGGGCGAACGTGAATGGAGTGAATGGATGAGCAAATCGGAGAATGTAGTCAAGCGAGCCCTCACACACACGACCGCCACACAGCTCTGTTTCGGTTGCTATGTGTGCCGCACATACAGTTTGCAAATATCACACTCACTATCAACTCTGGTTCTACAGCGCAGATTTAGCCCTGCAGTGAAAGGTGCTTTTAGCTATTGATCTGTTCAAAAGTTTTCAGTTTCAGCTATTTTTTGTGCGTTTGGCCCACAAAACACATTATTAAACACTATTTGTTTGCAATCATTCAAAAGACAGACACAAATTATGTGCAAATTTTTTTGCAGTTCTTTACTCTATTGTAGAAAAGCTGTGTCCAGTTGTGTGGAAATGATGGCACAGACAGACATACTTTCAATGCATTCAATGACAATACTTAATCGAATGCAATGGTGAGAGGAAAGCCATGAGTGTCCGCCACAGATATGGAGATAAAATGAAAAAAGCAGCGCAAGAGATAAAAAGCAAACAAATTTAAAATAGTATTTTTTTGTACACCTGGCCCTTCCATATTCAGTTGCACCTGTTACCATTCCAATATTACCAAAGTGAGTGAATGTATTACCGGCTCTAAAAATATAGTTTAAAACTATAACGAAAGCAAAGGAATAGACAATTCTGTTATTCTTGAATGAGAGCACAGAATATGATGGAGTGATACCAATGATACAGAACTTGTGTTACCACTCAGTCTTTGGAAATATCAATTTGGTATTCAATGTTTGGACTAATACTAAGGATTAGAACTCATAGAAAAAAAACTTTTATTTTACTGCAAATATATTTGAAACGTAAGAAAGAAATGGAAATATATTTTAAGCGGATTTTCATAATATTCGGCAGTTTTTGTGCGCTTTTATGTGTACTTCACTTTCATTTCAAAAAAACGAACGACAAATACCTTAACAACAAAAAATAAATCGTTACGAAACATAAAAAATGAATTAACGAGGTTTACATCTCATTGCTTATAAATTATTCTCGATATTCATTAATAAGCTCTTCCCATTGGATCCTGGTTGGTCTAATCAGTTTAAAAAATGTAAAGGGAATTCCTAGTCCTGGGAGAATTCCTTCAATTCTCACTCCCTATAGGGAATTCGAAGGAATTAGGGACTAGTTCTGGAAGCTAGGGAGTGAATAGGGAGTCCCCATTAGAAAAGAAAATCACTACACAATACCTCCTTGCAAAAAAAAGAAGATATGCTTCAGATAGTTATGAATAATCAATAATTTATTATATAATTTTGTGTATAAAATTCTAAAATTAATTTCAAGATTTAATGATTGAAGAGACAATAGAAGATCAATAATCAACACATTATCTTCAATTACTTCTCAAATTTATTATTGCTTTATTGTTAACTTTCTCTATGGAGGGAGTGGCAGGATTTGAGCAAATTTCTTTAGGGATAAGGTGATTGCGAATTGATATTGGGGTTGGGACTGAGTTTTCCCGAGATTTCAAAGTCTAATGTACATTAAATTAAATGATATATTGAAAAATTCTTACAAGCTATAATTAACCTGATTCAACAATTACAATTACACTGAGAAAATTGGAACTAATGTGCAGATTGACTGTTTGCTCGAAATTTTATGTCTT
The DNA here is from genome assembly GCA_034702105.1 of Fuscozetes fuscipes. Taxonomy (NCBI): domain Eukaryota; kingdom Metazoa; phylum Arthropoda; class Arachnida; order Sarcoptiformes; family Ceratozetidae; genus Fuscozetes; species Fuscozetes fuscipes. Next base: position 2,910 of record JAQGCS010002263.1, read on the forward strand.
TGTTGGCATTTTTTGAGCACAAAATTCATTCAATCAAATAAAACAAACATAAATTAGATTCCAATGAAATGAACAAATAGTTTGAAAAACTTTTTTGATGATTTCGCTCAACGGACAGAATGACGTTTCAATATATGAAAGGTTACTTCTTCATGAAATGGCATAAACAGTGCTGCGGTGGTGGAGTCCACAAAAATTAATATTAAAAACGATATTTGCAGAGATGGGAACGTGTAGTGAATGCCAACAATGTTTGGCATTTACGGTAACAATAAGATTATTTGATAATAACTTTATTATAATATCATAAATAATGAATTACCTTGCATCAATCAAAATATTTATACCTATACTTTAATTACCAGGTTTTCTATTCGATAAAAATTTTACTCAATTTAATTATTAATCGATTGAAATGCCTTCAATAGATCTGTTCATTCAATTAGCTTTGAATGACTTTAAGGCAAATTCTCGACGCCTTTTATTATTAAATTAATGAAATGATCAGGGACATCTGTATCGATAACTACAAATTGAAATGGATAATTTAATTTACTCATTTAACTTTTTGAACAAATTAAAAATTACCAAATTTTTATTTAAATTTAATAAAAGAAATAGTTATTAAAAACATAAATCCTTTTCTGATTCTACGGATGAATAAACTGATTGAAAATTATCGGAAAATTGATCGAAACAATTGTTTGTAAGGATGGAGCGATTCTCACAAATTGTATAAAATTAGTGGAAATACTTTATTATTAATGAATGACATATTTTCGTTCATCATTTTGGATAATAATTGCATTAATTATTTTTCAGGCTTTAAATTAGATAATAAAGCATTAAATTCAGAGTTGTTTCTCAAATGATTGATAGTTATGACCAAAATAGCTAACAGTGTCTCATATATTAACTGTTCTGGGATTTCATTTTTAATTCTAATCATTTATTTTATTTTAAATTTTATATTTAATTCAATTCATTCGTAAAATATTTTTATTATTTAAATTCGTTTCAATTATTCCCTAAAATTATATTTAAATAGTTTTTGGTAAATGAAAGACTCACTCAAAGAGAAAATCCCAGAAAATTTAATTTTAATTAAATGCAGTGTTTGTTAAACAAAACTATTTAAAAATATTATGATTACTGTCCAAAAGATTAACAGTTTTTGTGCAAAACTAATACCATTTTATGTGAACTCAATTTAATCTCTTTAAATGTTTTACTCGAAAAAAATCGAAGAGATTTAGTGTTGGAGTAAAAAGTTTTTAATAAATTGGTGTCATTAGGTCCGCAACAGCGATGAATATAACGAGCACTACATCGAGGACTGGGCTCACAACCAATGAAGCACTTTATCACAAGATATCGAATTTTGTTCTTATTCTGTTCGCAATTTATTTTATTAAAATAGTGTTTTGCATAAACTTTGCATATATTTAATGTAAAACTAGAGATAATCGTTTCAGAAATTTCTTCGCTTTAATACGATATCTCTGTTTTTCATCGAATAATTTATTAGTATTTACTTCGAGGAACTCTTTATTCAAATTAAGTCTAATTTTTTCAACAAAAACAGGCAAATAATCCCTTCTCTTAAACATTTGCAGATTTTTGAGGATCTTTCGAGTTTTACTCAACCAGATAAAAGAGATAAAGGAGACAGGTGCCATTTTCATTGAAACATTTTATATTAAGCATTCAAATAATCTATTATTCTGAATATTTTACAAACTCATCATTGTATTTTAAATTCAAAAGCTTTTAAATGATTTTCAATTAGTTTGAACTAAATAAGTTCATGCACCAATAAATTCTTCTTTGAGTAGGTGTTCAGGTTGAGCATGCATAATCCTATTCTTTGGGTTGGACTAACTTATTAGGAATAACGAATATTCAGTCAATTTGTGTACTTATTTTTGGTAATTTGAGCGATGAATGGGTCGAGTATTTGGCGAAAGGAATACTGCGTTCGGCTTTCGGTTTGATTAAAATACAAACTATTAAACAATTTGTGTGAAAACACTGCGAATACATTCGGAGGAAATCCAATGAAATTGCTTTATGTAATGACTTTATTACAGATGAAAGCAGTAAATACTCAGTCAGTACTGCATTCAATGTGAGAAATAAATAGATTCTGACCAACACTTTTCAATACGAGCCCCGCATTACCAGTGCAACAGCCAGTGTAGGGGCAAAAATAATAATAAATCGTAAGTAATATGTTTGTAGAGCTTTACTCATATTTATGTAATTATAAATCATTCGAATATTACCTCTGAATAGCATTACATTAATTAGAGTTCTGACTCACACAACAAAAATCTTCTCATATCTCAGACTTCAATATTTCAAAATATTTTTAGTTTTTTTGTCTTCAAATAAGTTTGAATTATTCCAATAAACTAATAAATAATTAAATTTTAATGAATTCTTTAATATATTCGTTGAAATCACAAACTTGTTATCAATTTTTAATAAGAATTCTAAGACTTTTTATTGTTTTGTTTGACAAAAAAAGTTATAATTCAAAGAAGAGTCGAGTCCTGAAATTTTAGCTCAAATTTTAATCAAATTTCAGATTTTGAGACTATTTTTTTAATTTCTAAAAATGTGAGCAAAACAGACACAGAATCACTGGTTTTGTGTAGAATCTAATTTACAGACAAAAACGCATCGATAAGTGATCTGATTATATCAATTTACGAATAAATATTTTAATACTTTATTTAAATACAGTTAAAGTTTGAGAACAAAATTAATTAAATAGTGTTATTCCATTCCCTCGTAAGTCACATAATAACGAGGTTTGGCTCGCAATTCATGACTCTTTCCGTTGTTTTGATCGATTGATTCTCAAATATATTATTCTAAATAAACAGAATAACAGTTACAACGCAAACAGCACTGCATAACAAGCTGTCTACCAGTCCTTAGCATTCATTAGTCTCATGTATGCTAACTATGTCCAAAGAGAATGCAAACTTTAATACCCACACAATTTTTGAATCATCTTTTGACAGTTATCCAGCAAAAAGTATAGCAATAACATTGTTGTAATTCATTAATGAATTGAACCCAAAAGTAATTATATTTTTTGTTTTCGTGTTTCACATCATTTCTGTGAACGAAATCACACGAAATAACACAATATTTTGGACATTAAAACTTATTTAATCCATCAAAATTAATAAATAATGTAATATTTATTAGCCAGATTCTAATAAAATACACACTTTGCTACAAATGCAAAGTTTAACACAATTTTTAAGCCCTTAAATGACTTTTATAAGCCTTTTATATCTAATAACTCAGAAATTTAGTCAAAAATATTCAATTATTTCAATTCAACAAATATTCATTTGAATGAAACAAACTTATGTATAAGTAGTAGTAGTTTGAGTGCATTTTCAAATTTAGCTGCAAATACCTTTCCATACTCAACTTACTCACTAAATTGGTGGTTGTTACAATTAAATCGGTTTCTACTGAAACTGTATTATCAAATGGCGAAGACATCACTGAAATTCTGCGAATTACAAACAGTGAGCCTCAAGTTCAGAGGCAATGGATGGTCCAAAAGAGAGTTCTCATTAATACATTTGTTAATATTATTTTTAAGAAATAAAATACTTTTAAGCCACAGATTTGCAATAATTTGTTGTACATTGCTCAATTTGAAAACTTATAATGATGGCTATGCTTTTGTATTAATCATGTGACGATATGGACTTTAAATTAGAGCTCTAAGTCTGATCGGATCGTATGTATAAAAAGTTCAGATCGGATCGGATTTTTGCAGAAAATCCGAAACTGAAGAGTTGTCTATAAAACTGTAAAACAGATTGAAATTTGAGCCCAACTTCCTATTGCCTTGTTTGAATCAAGCGTTGAATAAATTTATAACTGAATGACAATCAAAATGTCTGAATTGGAAAATACAGAAATAATTTCAAGCAGAGATGCCCAAGCTTTTCGACTCTAGCGGGATCTAGGGGGTGGTTTTTCAAAAAAATTTCTAGAGGGGGGACCTAGGGAGTGATTTTTTTTAATTTTCCATCTCGCTTCGCTCGGCAAAAAACACAAAGGGAGACCAAGGTAAAATACAAGCCGCCTGACATCGCTCGGCGGCAGCGAGGGGAGTATACCTTTAATGTTAAAATTTTGAAAAATTCTAGGGGAATAACGTAAAATTTCGGCTCTAGTGGGATAATTCGTCGGTCCCCCTTAAGCATGACTGATTTTAAATGATTAAGTGAATAAACAGTTAAAATTAATTTATGTATAGCTTGATTATATTGAAAATTTCGGATCGGTTCGTGAAATTTTGGGTTTGGATTCGGATCAGATTTGAAAAATCAATGCGACCAAGAGCTCTAAACTGTCGAATAAATGATCCATAAATAACTTTAAACCAACTGCATATAAATTGTAATAATTGCTCATCTCCAATTACATTTTTTACTGCTTTTTGAAGGACACTATTTGTGTTGTAAGAGCAAACTTGCCAGGGTCCAACTCCTTTTCAAAGAACACACAGTCGTTGATTTAAAATATTTTATAAAAAGAAAGTTTGAAAAAATAAAGATTTATGTCAATTAATCAATGATTAGACCATTATCAAGGTCAATATTCTTAATTGTTTTTGATTTACAGTATATGTAATATAATTAAGTTTACGGGGTAAAATTTAGATGATAATCAAATTAAACTATTCTAATTTTTTAATGTAAAGTCGAATAATAAGAAAATGGGTATCAAATGAAAGAGCATTTCCTTGGCTTCAAAATGATATAAATCTTTATTGAATTGAAATTAAGAGAAGGGTCTGAATTAAGTTTGCATTTTCGAACCGCGCGAATGCTTTCGAATTGCGACACATTTTATGTGATAAATAGTTCCACTGATTTGATTGTTGTCTCAAATTGGAGACAATTCAATAAAATTGTGACAATTGCTTAAAAATGGGTAAAATGAGTTCACAGAAGCGGATCGGTTTAAGATGTTTGAAATGAGGATTAAAGACAAGATAAGTTACCGATTCATTGCTTAAGAGTTCGACTGCTCACCAAGGGGATTGTGAATAAAATCCTAAGTACGGGAACGGCTCGAAATATGTTCAGAAGTGGTAGAAAGCGGTGCACATCCAAAAGAACTGATAGATTTATAAGTATTTTAGTTAAAAGTAACAAAAACTATCATAAATGAGGCCAAAGAAGTAATTGAAAAGAGTGGTCACAAAGTTTGTAATAAAACTATTTGTAATCGACTTAAAGAATGCAAATTATTTTGTAGTTTTTCAGCACAGAAGCCAATGATTTAAGAAAAGAATCGCAAACCCAGACTGTCTATAAATTGCTTGAGTCTATCCCTCGGCGACTTGAGTCTGTTATCAAAGCTAAAGGACTTCATACAAAATATTAAACTTTTACCGATTCATTTTTGATATTCTAAATTGTGTAAAACCTAAGGTAAACTTACTTTTTTCCTTACCTTTTGACATACTCTTGGTTTTTTATATGCCAGACCCTTCAAAAGTGACCAAAACATCAACAAAATTGAATACAAGTCCATAGGATATCCTGAAGAGCTCAAAGTGTTCGAACTTCCAGAACATGTCAAGGAGTGTCCATTCATTTCATGCATGACATGTGAGACCTTCATTGGATCAGATGGTGACCACAATTGCGTCCAATTCTTGAAAGAGAGAAATATTTCAGAATCACATGAATTTGAAATCAAATTGAATGCAATGAACGAAAAGGTGGAAGAAATGAATGACCAAAATTCAAATCTCAATAAAGAGCTCAAACAATTCAAAAGTAATGACACAAAACTGAGAGCAGAGAACATCAAATCTGTTGAAACCAATAACAGAGAACTCACACAGAAATTGAATACTTTATACAAAGGTATCAAAAATGCGAACAATCGATGATTACTTTTGAAAACGAAAATCTCAAACTCTGGAAGAAGACTGCGGTTTATAACATCCCTATATTCGACACTCTTTCGATGCAATGAATCAATCGTTTGGAAAACGAGTTTTGGCTCAACTTTAATGATAACCAGTTATGAATCGGATATCATTTTCATCGAATATAAATCTATAAATGAGTTAATGTATTATTTTAATGAATCCGCTTCTGTGCTCATTATTAGACCAGATATTCAGACCAGTTGTCAAATTCGTAAAGAAATTTCAACTATCAGATATGGGTTAGACGTCCAATCGAAAGGGTGTGTCGTTTAATTGCAATATATTTAGAATTTAGATATTTTATCCTTTTTCAGACCCAAAGAATAAGTATATAATCGTCAAAATGGAGCAAAAATTTGTTGAATTGTGTCTTTCTTTGGTCACACACTTCATATCTAAACTTAAAGTCGATCTGAAGTGTGAGCTCATCGATGAATCCAAAGCCAATCAAATGGTGGACAATGTCTTCTTGAGTGCAACGATTAATTGAAATGTTTATATAAAATCATTGAAATCATTTAATTTTTATTCAAAAGTTCGTCAAATGTTTTATCAATTATTAAATAAATACGGTTTCGCCACAAAATAACACCATCACTGTCACAATGACTCAGTTATAACAACCTGTCGTTATATGAGGGATGCCCAAAGGGGTCGACCTCTTACCCCCTCTAAAGTCGAAAAATTGTCATTCAAATCCGATGAGTTTTGACCTCCCCTTAGAATTCTGCCAAAGGACAATGGAAGATTTTGTATTGTGACTGGGATCTGGAATTTGATAATTTTTTTCGATGACCCATGATGACCTGCTATTAGTCCTAGAATATAATGAAAATCGATGCGTACAATTTTTTATAAAAAATTAAAAAGTAGATTTCTTAACCATTACCTCTACGGGGGAAATCTTCACTTTGAGCTGCTAGATGACCGCGGTCCCACCATTCAATTCAAATATAACTTGCATGGTTGAAAGATATGGTCAAAAGACACATTTTGGCTAAGCGAAAAGAGGTAACCATTTTTATTTTGACCGCTAGGGGGCCTCAAAGTTTTTTCAACTTTTGGTAGAAATTTCTTAGGAAATAGGTTTATATCTATGAATTGAGATGAAAGTCATGCAAATAATCGAAAAAAACATTTTTCACCCCCCAGGGGACGTAAAAAGATCGAGATATCATAACTTTTTGGTCTATCCATGAAAATTAGTAATTTGACGTTCAAAATGACCTCTGGTCAAGTCCGTATAATATAACTTTTTGTTCTTCTGATAGTCCTCTATCAAGTATTAAGTAAGGTGCAGGGACTTGTCCTGGATCTAAGCCAAGATTTTTGTCATTTTGTTGAGTCTTAGTATAAATGTTTTAGTTTTACCTCTGTCAAGGGCAAACTATTCAAGATGTAGTTCTCACACTTGCACAAGTTTTATCGGACTATAAGCTCCATCGATTTGTGAAGATTTAATAATTTTATCTACCAGCGTTCCAAAGATATGAATTTTTTTTGAAAATCAGAAAAGTGCCATAAAGTACGTCTTCTACGTCTGATCTAATGAGCCAAAAACGTAGATTGACTTTTTTGATCAATTATAAGTGCTCTATAAGATGGCGATGAGAAATATCGTCATTCTTAAAAGCTCAGTATGAAATATAAAACCCTATTTTTAAGCCTAATCTGAATTTCGATCTTTTTACGCCCTCTGGGGGGTGAAAAATGTTTTTTTCGATTATTTGCATGACTTTCATCTCAATTCATAGATATAAACCTATTTCCTAA
>JAQGCS010002264.1:0-10670 GCA_034702105.1 Fuscozetes fuscipes
ATGTCTTGAGAAGAGATTGTTGCCATTCATTCTAAAACATAATGTTGTATCTGATGTCTTGTTTTAGCGGACTTAGCGACCATTTACTACAGTCGTTGTGCTCAGGAATGGCTTTAAACCATTACATTGAATTATATTAATATATATTAATAAAACCCGAAATCCTCCTACCGTTCCTCACGCGCGCCCTATTGAGAGGTTATTGGGCATTATGTAAACAAAGGTATGGCCAGAGAACTACAGTTCCCAAAACCACCAGAAAATTTAGAAAAATCTGGTCTAATATTAGTCAAAGTGTTGCCCAAAAGTCTGGACAGTCTCTGATGAAGAAGGTCAGAAAGAAGTTGAAACAAATCGGATGGAAAGGTGTTTTTGAGCCAATGAAGAATAAAACTTGGTTTCATATATATTGAAGATATTTGACAATAATTTTCAGTTGATTTCATTCATTAGAAATAAGATTATCGTAGTTTTAGTTTTTGTGTAAATACATAGTTTTCATGCTATAATTTTGTAAACTATACAGTTTCTAAATAAAGTGTTATTCCTAGTATCCTCTAGTAGCATTTTAGAGTTTTTATTAAGTTAAATCAACTTTCAAAAATTTTATACAGGTTTAATATCTTCATTCATCTAAGATTGGTATAATTAAATGCAAATTGTCCTCGATGTCCCTAATTTAATCAACGAATTCGAGTGTTTTTTATCAAATATTTGTTACAAACATAACAGAAGTCAAAAGCATGTGCTCGTAACTTATCACAAGAGCAATTTTTGATAAATATTACAAATTGGTGGAATATTTTTGCTTGATAAGAAATCTAGACCAATTACTATTTAGCACTTAATTAAAATTGAATTATCAATTACAGATTAATGCCATACTTAATCTTGAAGAATTTGTTTTTCTCGAGAAAAGTACACTTTGCAAGATTCTATAGTAATATTTATCTGTATAAACCGGATTTCCATATGAAGTGTTCTTGACAATGTTAATAGTTTTATCTAAATGGTTAATCTATTGTTTGATAAAATAATTTGTTACCAGGTTAAGAATTGCCATGTTCTATACTAATGAAAAATAAACGATTGTGCACTGGAGCAATTAAGAATAGCAGTGGGTTAAAGTTTATAAAACAAAATTATCATTTTATTCTTTAAATTTTTCAAGGATGGCTAGAGGCAATTATTAAATGACTTAGAATGGCTTAAGTACTCCACTTAATTTTGAGCCAAGCTGTGTTATCTTGGCTTACTAATTTTTATTTCATGCCAATTTGCCAATTTTAACAACACACCTTGCGCATTTCTGAGATAGTTCTGGTTTAAACCTGAATTTCAGGGTTGCAGAGACCTATCGGCTATAGGGGGAGCATACGCAGGAAACAGATTTTCCAATTATAGGTGGGTATAAAGTGGAAATTTTTTTTAGATATCCCAGAAACACGTATTTTCTATTCCTTAGACGTTAAGTTTATTTAACTAGTGAGAAAATCATTTAACTTGAAATTTATTTAAATGTTCATATATTCTAGTTAATTTTTAACATATGCTTTGCATGGAAGCAAAATTGGGTGGGGTTTAAGAAATTTTCAAATTCTAGGAGGGGCGGGTTAACCCATTTTTTATTTTCTGGGGGACGTCTACCCCTTTCGGTAGCCCTGGTATAAGGAATTAAGTAATTATTAGATAATATGTTTATCAATATTTTTATTGATTATGCTCAATTGTTATAAAATTCAAGCTTAATATATTAAATGATTTAGTTTGCTTTTGTCGGTCTCGTCTAGTTAGTTACTAGTTACTACTAGTTATTAGTTACTTGGTTGAAATGCCACAACCAATGTATACTCGAAAGTCGATACGAAATTCACTGTCAAATACGGAAAAAATATTTGTGGAAAATATTAAAAATGTTATCAACAAAAGGGAAGGAAATAAAATTAGAGAAGAACTGCAAAAATTGACCAAAAACTGGGATAAACTGGTTTACACATTATGTATCTTGATAATCTATCTTACTTATGTAAGTTTAACATTACCTTGATAAATAAAACATGCTAACCTTGCAATACACAGGGATTGTGCACAAATATTTTCGCTCCAATTATGGTAGACATGAAGTATATCTACAGGACATCCATAGCCACTATTAACTATGGAAATACATTAAACTGGGCTGGATACCTTGTTGGAGCAATGAGTAAGATTATTATTTCTAAAATTTATATTGTATTTTTTTAAATTTCGTTATCCTTTGCAATAATTTAAACATTTGCTCAAGTGATTTAAATTTTAGCTGGATTCTTATATAAGTACATCAACAGACAGCTATCATTCATTGTCAACGTTGTATTGTTTGGGGTGTTCACAGCAGCACAGCCAATCTGGTCAAACTTGTACCTTTTCTATATGTCAATGTTTCTAAGTGGGCTTGGTGGTGGTGTTTGGGACAGTGGCAATTCTGTGTGGGTGGCCGAGATGTGGAAGGAGAATTCGGCGCCAGTCCTACAGTTATCGCAAATGATGTACGGATGCGGTACTATAATGGGTCCTCTTCTGGTCAAACCATACATTTGTGGGGATTTAACCAATAAGACTGATGACCTACCTAGTTTTTGTATTGTCAACACAGCAACTGCACCGACAATACTGAACACAAACACTAATAACATGAATGACACCATCGATGAAGACATCAATTATTCGGTGGACAGGAGTTCAGAACTCAAAATTCCTTTATTTATTTCCGGGGCTATGTCTCTAGCAAGTAAGTGCATTTAACTAGAAATATTATTATTATCAGGGCAAGGTATTTTCGTTATTGGTCAGCAGTTTTAAATGTAAATAATTTTGTATTGATTCTTATTCAACATTTTTTTTAAATTAATCTGTCATAAAGACATAGAAAATCTTCACCATAACATTACCTTGCTTTTAATAAGGGAATGTAAAAATAACAACATGGACATTTTTGAATAATTTCAATCACTTTTTCCACTTTAGTTCCAATCGTATTATTGGTAATGTTTTTCGTAAAGAGATATAAACCACCAGAAGATCGGACACAATTCGAGAAAACTGAAAATAATCTGGCAATTGAAGATAACTCAGCAAATAAATTACTACAAGTGTCGCCCCGAACAAGAAAAATACTCATAGCACTGGTGGCGCTTAGTCTCAATTCTTACTCTGGCCTAGAAAATACTTACCTAACCTACAGTTCCACATATTATCAGTATCTGCCCATCCACTTAACGGCGCCCAAAGCAGCAGTAGTGCTGTCTATTATGACCGCCACCTATACTGCGGCACGGGGAGTGTCCGCATTTATATCCACTAGATTAAAAGCTGAGACCATGATCACATATCATATAATAATAATAACAATATCGTTTGCAATCCTCCACTATGGACAAAATTCAGAAATACTCATATATATTGGAAATGCTTTAATTGGTGAGTAGTCCTCAAATTTGATCTTGATAATTTTGAATTTATACATTGTTTGCCAATAAATAAAATAGAAGTTAAAATTGGTCTTGATTAATTTTTTAGGATTTGGCTTCTCCGCAATGTGGCCCTCGTACTTTGCATTTTCAGAAAAACACATCCAGCTAACTGACAAGGTGACCTCGATATTTGCATTCACATCAGCTCTGTTTGCATTATTCGCTCCTTTCATAATCGGACCACTCATTGAAGAGAAGCCAGAAGTATTTTTATACCTGGAAATGGGAATGTTCTGCACAGTAATTATCTTATTCATTGTGATCATGGTTATTGTGAGAAGATCACAAAGATATCCCATTTCGTATAATGTAAATACAATCAGTTCTAGCTAGGTTTTCACTAATTACATCATTTTTATGTTCAATCACTTTAAAATAGTGATAAAATGACCTTGTTACATAAAACATTGATTGTTGTTTGCCAAAGGTTGTCATTTTGTCCTAAAATAGCTGTTTCCGTCCTTTTCCACCTTAATCCAGATCGAATAGACCAGAATATAGTAAATCCTGCTAAATTAACTAAAATGGAGGACTAAATAACGGGATGAATGACAGATTTTTGGGAAAATTGGTAAAATCTACTTTTGCCCAAACTTTCTTAGCATTTTTGGTACACTATTTTTCCAAGTGTATGATTTTGCTAATGGAAGATTCTTTCAAAATTTCCAAACTCAAATTCTGTTCATTTTTGGTGGTCATAACAATATAAAAAAAATTCCTAGTTCATGTACTAGTGAATTTAAGATAAATTTTTTAAAACTGTAATATAAATATTTTTTAATAATAAATATAACTTTTTTGCATTCATTTAATAACTCATTCTGAACACGAAATTGGTACATCGATTTTATTCATTAATTTGTCACATTCTTTTACCTAGTTCAGTTGTATTCTATGCAGAACTTGGTATAATATTCAATCAGTCATTATGATAGCAAAAAACAATTTATTAATTTATTTTATCAATTTACTCGCTCATACAGATAGGCATAATTTTGTATGCAGTCTTCGGTAGTATAGTGGTTAGTATACCCGCCTGTCACGCGGGTGACCGGGGTTCGATTCCCCGCCGGAGAGCTTTTCATTTTTTTCTTTTTTTAAATTTATTAATTTTAAATTTAATTAGACCTGGTGACTTTAAGTTTTCTAGATTAAACAATTAACTTTTCTCAAATTTTGTATTATTTAATTTTGTTTTCTTGATTTTTTGATTAAGTCATTAAAGAACATTTTTAAAAAAATTTAAATATCAAGGCCAATAAATAAATTAAAGATGGTTAAAGAATTTTTCAAAAATAAGATTAGGCCATTAAAAAATGATAGATTAATTGAAGTAAACAAGGAAAATGCTCACATAATTCCTCGATGCTTAAACGATATTTAAAAAAAAATTCAAGGTACAATTAGGAGAAACATTATTAGATATTAATAATTAACATTCAGTTAACGTACTTTTGTGCATGGGATTACCAAGCTTTTGGGTTTTACAGATAGAACTGGAATAATTTTATATTGATAATAATTTTTAAAATTATTCTGCTCGATCAAATTTAAATAAAAATGTCAAAATACAAATGAGTTCAAAATAAGATTATCAAGATTGTAATATAAATATTGTTTATTAATAAATATATTTCTGTAAATCTTTTTAATCTCATGTGGGGTAATTGTAGATCTTGTTATTAATGAACAAGTAAATGTACGTCAAAAAGAAATGTATTATATATTTTATCTAGTAAAACTTAGAATTTTTCTATTAATAAAATATCTTGCCAGTTTAAAGTTAGAGAGAGAGAGAGAGAGAGAGAGAGAGAGAGAGAGAGAGAGAGAGTCACGAAAACAAAATTAATTATAATCATTATTCTTAGAATATTAAATTACCATTTAATTATTGTTTTTACATGTTCACATTCACTGATATTTTAAGATAAGTTACATAATTGTTCTCATTTGAAAACAGAATTAAATGCAAAGTTGAAGTATTCATCAGAAATATTTTTTAAAATTTTATAATGCGATTAAGACCATGGTTTATTTATTTTTCACTTCTAATATAATAGGATTATTATCTCATTTCTATTGAAGTTTTATTATTTGAATTGAATGTGAAGTCTTGAGAATAATAATTTCGGTTTAATCTTTCTGAGTATCAAGGTTAAAACATGTATCAGCCATATACTCGAAAATCAGTGCGTGATTCGTTGACAAATAATGACTTGATAATTTTGGAAAACTTCAGAAAAGCCTACAATGAAAGGAATAAGAGTAAGGCGAGAGAGAAGTTACAAAAAGTGGCCAAACAATGGGATAAACTAGTTTACACCTTTTGTATTCTTTTCAATTACCTGCATTATGTGAGTGTTTCAAGAATTTACTCTTGATAATTTAAGATAATTATTATCTGTTTCCAGGGCATTTGCCAGAACCTGTTTCCTCCAGCAGTAGTTGACATGAAGTTTCTCTACCGGACGTCAATGGCTAAGATAATGTATGGCCACACTTTTGGTGGCGCTGGCTATTTAACTGGATCTTTGAGTAAGCTTGGCTTTATGATCTTGATAAAATAACGCATGTGCATTCTATTGGAGATTCTCAAATATTTTATTTAAATTAAACAAGCAAATTTATAATTACAGCTGGATTTCTGTACAAGTATATCAACAGACAATTATCTTTCATTGTCAACACGGTGATATTTGCAATTTTCATAGCGGCGGAGCCTATTTGGTCGAACATATACCTGTTCTATCTATCAGTGTTTTGTTATGGTTTCGGAAGTGGTGTGTGGGACAGTGGTAATTCTGTGTGGGTGGTCGAGATGTGGAAAGAAAACTCACCGCCAGTCCTACAGTTGTCACAAATGATGTACGGATGCGGTGCTATAATCGGCCCCCTTTTGGTCGAACCATATATTTACGGCGATCTCTCCAATAAGACTGATATTAACAGTTACTCCACAAATACCGTTCTATCGAACAGCACAATGAGTGATGATATCAACTATTCAGTGGACAGGCAGTCAAATCTCAAAATTCCATTTTTCATAGCAGGGAGTTTATCCTTAACTAGTAAGAATTTAGATCTCAGCAACTTAAATATTTTAGATAATTTTAATTACCACGGTAATTTACATTTGAATATAGTTCCGATCGTATTATTGGTTATGTTTTTCATCAAAAGATATAAAATACCCGAAACTCAGACCATCGCAAAAAAACTTCAATCGCAACTCTCGACAATAACCGAGGATAACTCAGCAAATAAAGACGTAGAACTATCGCCAAGATTAAGAAAAATACTGATCGGTTTACTCGCGCTAACCCTCACCTCATATCTAAGTTTAGAAATGTTGTACTTCAGCTACAGTTCGACCTACCACCAATACTTACCAATACATTTGTCCGCCTCTACTGCAGCGCAGGTGATGTCTGTCATGACCGCCACTTATGCAGTGGGAAGAGGAGTATCGGCGTTCATAGCCAGCAAGTTGAGACCCGAAGTTATGCTGTCCTATCATTTTATAATACTTTTAGTATCGTATGCTGTCCTCTATTTTGGACAGCATTCAGAGGCATTCATTTTTATGGGAAATGCTTTGATCGGTGAGAATGCAATCAGAAGAATAAATAATTGTTTTTATCTTGATAATATTTGGTAGGATTCGGCTTTTCTGCAATATGGCCCTCGTTCTTTGCATTTTCAGAAAGATATATCAAGCTAACTGATAGGGTTACTTCAATATTTGCCTTTACATCGATGATGTTCATAATGGCGGCGCCCTTTATACTCGGACCTTTAATTGAAGATTATCCACAAATATTTATCAGTCTCGAAATTGGCATATATTGCATCGTGGTCATTTTATTCATTATCAACATGGTTATTGTAAAAAGAACTCAAAGGTTCCCCATCTCATACACATTTCATAATTAAAAATTATCCTTTGTTCTAGTATAAATACTCAACAAATTTTAATCAAAAATTTAATATCAAGAAACAAAATAGCATATAATTGTTATATTTTAACAAGATTCAAATTTATTAACATGAAAGTTTCAAAATTTCACAAAAAAAGTGATGAAAGGAATTTTAAAATCAATTTTTTTAGTAAAAATTCTTTTACTTAATTATGAAATAATTTTAACTCAGCATAAATGTTAACCAGGCATTCATAATTGGCTTTGTTTACTATAATGGGAAATTCCGAAAACCAACCAAATACTAATTAATAATAACTGGTTTCTATATTTTTGGCCTTGAGATGTCAATTAAAATAAATCACATAAATGAGGAAATAAAATGATTTATAGCACCAAACAAACAATTCTTGGAACATCCCTGGCCTGCCTTGAACTTTTATTAACTTGAGCTTGGATGTTTAATTATTATATAAACGATACACAAAATTGAAAAAATGTAAAACCATTAAAATGAAGTGTAGATCAAATTGCATGATAGTAGAAATTGAAGTAATCAATATTAACTACTTACAATCACAGTATGAGCTGCGGCACATTTTTAAATGAGTTAAATTGAACTAAATGTTATTAAAACATGATCAAGGTTAGACTCAATTGAGTTTTTATTCATTCATTCATTTCTATCGAATTCTAAAATAAAAGATTTATTTCTATTGTCTAACTCTATGTTTATGTGTGATTCTGTGCAATGATCAAGGTTCAAATATGCACCAAGCATATACTCGAAAATCAATTAGATACTCGTTGACGCCCAAGAGCGAGAAAATAATCTTGGAAAATTTCAAAAATGTGGCCAAAGATAGAGATAAAAAGAAAAGGAGTGAAAAATATTCAAACTGGGACAAATATGTTTATACCGTGTGCATTATGCTCAATCATCTTAATTTTGTAAGTACATTTGGCACCAACTTAATCTCAATTATTGATATAGTGAATATCTCTAAGGGGATTTGCATGAACCTATTTCCTCCCGCAATGGTTGATATAATGTTCTTGTACGGGACATCGATGACCAAGATAATTATTGGAAGCACCTTCCTTTATGCTGGTTATTTGGCTGGCTCATTGAGTGAGTTGATAAAATTATTAACATCCTTTATATTTGGTATATGGCTCAAAATGATTCATCTTATAATTTTTGCTAGATTTCTATAAGAAATTATCAAGTGACACCTTTTCTAGCCTAAAATAAATGCATCTATGCACTTTAAATTTACAGCTGGATTTTCTTACAAGTACATCAACAGACAGTTATCATTCATTGTCAATACAATACTATTAGGAGTGTTTACGGCAGCACTGCCTATTTGGCCTAGCTTGCCACTCTTCTACCTATCAATGTTTCTTAGTGGGTTCGGTGGTGGTGCATGGGACAGTGGCCAATCTGTGTGGCTGGTTGATTTATGGAGTGAAAACCCTGCGCCATTCTTTCAAATGACACAAACGATGTTCGGATGCGGTGCTATAATCAGTCCCCTTCTGGTCAAGCAATACATTTACGGCGATCTGTCCAATAAAACCAACACTGGTGAGAGTGATGTTAAGTTACCTGACACAACTATATCAAGGATAATGTGTGATGACATCAACAATTCTGTGGACAGGCGTTCGAATCTGATAGTGCCATTTTTTATCGGAGGGGGTTTTACACTTATCAGTAAGTTATGTGTTTGATTCACGATTGATTGTTCAAGTTAAAATATGCCCACTTTTTACACTCAAAAAAGGATTAGCATGTTGAAAAATATGGATTACATGATAACAAACATTAGTAAACTTTAGAATAATCTATTATGTATTTTGCGTTCGAATATCATTCTGCAAATATGAGCAAGTTAAACATAGTTATTATATTTAAATCCCTTTCTAAATGACTTTAATCATATTTATTTCCACTTTAGTTCCATTGGTTTTACTGATAATGTTTTTCATCAAAAGATATAAAATACCAGAAAAAGAAACGTCTGATAATCAAATAGATTCTAATCTTGTAACTCAAGAAGTTGATAATTCAGATAATAATAAAGTGTCATGGGAGGCTCGCAAAATACTTATAGCCTTAATGGCGATCAGTCTAAATGCATACTTGAGCTTGGAGGTTCTTTACTTCAATTACAGTTCTACTTATTATCAATACCTTCCCCTTCATTTGTCTGCGCCAACCGCAGCACAGGTCATGTGCGCTATGACCGCCACTTACGCGGGTGGAAGAGCTCTTTCTGCATTCATAATCAGTAGATTACGGGCTGAAGTTATGCTGTCCTACCATTTGTTAATAATTTTAATATCATTTGCAATCCTCCATTTTGGACAGCACTCAGAGGTCCTCATATACACCGGAAATGCTTTAATTGGTAAGTTTAGCCAAGATAATGCAAATTCCATTTTCAACTTGATATTATTCATTAGGATTTGGGTTTTCTTCAATGTGGCCTTCCTATTTTGCATTCTCTGAGAAATATATCAAGTTAACTGATAAGGTCACTTCAATATTCGCCTTCACATCTGTATTGTTCATAATGGCCGCTCCCTTCATCATCGGACCATTGATCGAAAATGAGCCAGAAATATTTTTAATCATTGAAATTATAATATATTGTATAGTAGTGGTATTGTTCTTAGTCACCATGGTAATTGTCAAAAGGTCTCAAAGGTAACCTGAATATAACCTTTACATTGTTAGAAGATATTCGGAGATTATAGCCAGGCTACTCTAACATTGAACTTTATAACCAGAGGTCTATATATCTTACTGTAAATATTTTTAACTCAACACAAATGTCTAATATTTATAATTGACTTTAATCGCAATATTTGACAAATGAATAAACACTCATTTATTATAACAGGTTTACATCATTGACATTGAGTTGTCATTAATATAAATAAGTCACATTCACAATGAGGAAGCAAGATTATTTTCATAAAAGAAACAATAATTAGGTAGTTTGTAAAAAGAAAGTTTCTCTGAAAGTTTCTCGATGTTTATTTTTACAGTGTAGGTCGTTTAGGAGCTAATTGGTTAAGAGCAATTTCGGCTATAAGCAAGTGAAAGGTAAAGCACCGGTGGTTTCTATGGGACTCTAATGTAAATCATTGCAGTTACAGGCAACTTTATATAAGCAAATTTCTCATATAAGCAAGTGCATTTGAAGCACAAGTCATGTAAAAGGCTGTA
>JAQGCS010002265.1:0-10668 GCA_034702105.1 Fuscozetes fuscipes
CCTAGAATTTTGAAAAAATTTAACATTACAGGTATACCCCCCCCCCTCGCCGCCGAGTGGAGCTTACGTCTCTTTGTGTTTTCTGTCGAGCGAAGCGAGGCGGAAAATTTTTACCATAGAGTTTGACCGCAAATTTTTTGGTTTTTTTGGCGCAAAATTCAAAAAACTACCCCCTAGACCCCCCTAACCCCCTTTGAAAAATTTTCAAAAACCACATCCTAACATAGGCATTCATAACTTTATGTTTATTCGTCGCCTCTGTGTCCGCACAGAGCGGTAGTGGGAAATCCACGTCACCCAAGTGGCCAAAGTGCAGTCGGCCATCATGTGTCCGGCCAGAGGTCAATAAGTGCCTAATTTGGGGCTCGAATCTCGACGTCTGGTTAATTATTTTATACATCGAATGGATTAACGGATTAGTGGAGAGAAAGCATTTCCTGAAAGCGATTCTTCCTTTTGGTGAGGATTTCGATGACTGCCAACAGTTTCTTGAGATTTGTCTGAAAAGCAGTTATTAATCTCTGATTAGAGTTAAGTCTAATAAACCTTCGTTTGAGACAACTCTTGGATCTCATGTTTGTGGAGATCGGAAATCGAGTGGATTAACGCCAGGTCTCGCGTCGGCTCTTCGAACGCCTGACTTCCCCTCCACTGCACCGGAGGTGGGAAGTTGGGGTCGGGGGCGGCCAAGAGGTCGTCCAGAAATTTGATTATTTTGGACTTATTCTTCAGAATAAAGGGATTCACGATTTCCATCCACGGCTCCTGAGAGACAGCGTTAGAGATAATCCCAGAGATTAGGGTTAGTGGAAGAGAGGAAAGTACCCGCTTAGAGTGAGGGGACGGGGGCGGCTCAAAGCAGTCTTCGCTCAGAAAGATTGTCTCCAAAGAGAGATAGAGATTAGCTTTAGATTAGTTTCGGAGTAGTTTTAATTAACTTTTGTTCCGAATTCCACTAAATTCGAGAGATTTTGAAGACTTTTTTGCGATCAGAATCAGAGTTCGCGCCGCCGTTTCGCTCGGAATCTCTGCGATTAACGGATTAGTGTTCGGATTAGATTCGGATCAGTTTACCGCTGAGAGAGAACTGCTTCGGATTGAGAATCGCCGGACAAATGAGACGGAGAAAGACAAATCTGAGACAAAGGATTAGAAGGGATTAAGGGATTATCTCTCACCTGAAGACGACCCGCGTTCTGACGAGCGGCTCATTGGGCCACTTGTGCTGAACGGCGTGTTGAAGACATGCGCAGATGAAAGCGAGTTGTTTCAGACAGTCGGATAGGGAGCAAAAGATGTGTTCGGAAAAGACATCCAAAGCGTAGAGCAGGTATTCGGCGTTTTGACACGCCTCCGACGGCGAGTCCAGACGCGAGGGGTTCACTTCGCAACTCGTCTTTGACTCCAACACTCTCTGAATGGCCTCTTGAAGCGCTCTTCGCAGGAATTGCACACAAATTCCGCGCAAATATTGGTCCACAAGAGAAGTGGTCATCGAATTGGCTTTGAATAGGATTTGAATTAAAGGAGAGGTCGACGACCTGTGAGCGAGTGAATGACCTCTGAGTGAAGACTCACTTGAGTTTCGGATCTGACTTAAGCCTGAGAGCAATGACCTGTGAATGGAGTCAACTGAGAGGTCACTCACCAGCCGTTCTGCAGATCGTTGTGTACTGTGAAGAGATCGCCCCTTCGGACAGTTCTCCCATTTCGGACATTTTGTTGTACGGGAGAACTGCGACGAAACGCCGGACAGAGCCGTAGGGATAGTGAGTGGGTTCGGGCGGCGGAATGGGAGTCACGAGTCTCTCATCGCGCAAAAGGTCTTCGCTTTTGTAGAACTGAATGAAACATTTGAGAGAAGAGAAGGCTTTCGATCCGATATAGAAATGGCCGAAAATGTGTTGAATCCGAAAGTGATTTATGAGAGACTTTCGGCCCAAAAACGACAGAACGAACGTCTTGTTCGGGGCTTCTCTGACGCGACTCTCGGATGAGGAAACTGTCCGCAATTCGCGGCTCCAGAAGTGAATGTTAGGCAGTTCGGCGGTCAATGTGAGCGTGAAAGTAGTCTTTCAGACCAAAAGTGTCACTCATTTTGAGGTAAAACAGACGCAGAGCTCTAATCGCTTCGAAGAAGTTTTGAAAAAGAATTTCAACGAAAAGTTTAAAAAGGTTTCATTACTTTTAATAAAAACAAAACAATTATTCAATTAATAAAACTTTGGATTAATTATAAAACAATTGAATTAAATATTTATAAATATTACTAGAAATCAGTTGTCTATTAAAACTTTTCTTTTGTATAAAAATTCTAAAAAAATATAATTTTTTTTAAACTTTTTAATTCCTTGGCAGAGAAGGCGATCCATTCGTTCGCGTCGTCTGTCGTTATAAAGCGACCAAAACTGGTCTCTGAATCTCGAGATTTGTTGCAAACTATTCCTCACTAGAAGTAGAGCTCATTTAAGCGTTTGATTCGAGTATTTATTCTTTAGTTTTATAGATATTTTATTCGAAAAGTGTTTAAAAGTCATAAAACATTGTTTTAAAAGTCAATAAATAAATGCATAGTTTTTGGTTAGTTTTGGTTCTGATTTGAGCTTAAGAACAATTCGGTGAATTTGCGGAACTGTTTGCCGTTTGCGACTCGAAGTGCAGTCTTTGGTTCTCTTCCTTCAACTGACGGATCGTTTCGTTGAGTCTTTGCTTCTCTTTCGACAACTCTTTCACTGAAAGCAAATCAAAGTCAGCGAAGAAGACAACCAAAGAGTTCAAACCTGTTGTCCATTGAACTCAGAGTCGTGCTCTTCGTTCGCCAGCGAAGGCCACTCCAGTTCGGGGTCGTCCTAATGATTGGAACAAGTATGATTATAAACAAAAAAGGGATTATCATTTAACTTTGTTTTCCAACAACATCAGTGAATTTATATATCTTACACATTTTGATCAATTTTACATTAATTGCCGAATTGAATTTAATGAGTTCTCGAGTGAATGTGCAAGTCCTCAACAATTAATTAACACAACAGGAAATTTATATTTTACCTTTCAATTTTTCCACACAGATCTAAATGCGTCAATTGAAACTAGAGCGTTCAAATATATAACAATAAAATTGTCAGGTGAATTAAACATTTTTGTTAATGACAATTCTAACTAAATTTAGCAAAATTATAAATTAAGTTGTTTTTGCTGGGTTATATTGAGCATTTACAGTGTCAGTCACATTCAATGCTAAGCAAGGGGATCAAAGTGCGTAAAGTATGAGCGTTTTATATCCAGGGCATTTGAGCACTTGAATGTGAATTAATAGAAGAAAATAATTTTAGGCCATTTAAAAAATCTAATCTATTATTTTGATCCAATGTTTTGACTTTTTTGCTTAAAAACCATCAAATATAAACATGTTTATTTTTATATAAAAGTGGTTTTGGCAACTATCTCAATCTCTAGATAGTTTTGTATTAGAATAAAAAGGTAAAACTCAAATTGTAGAGACGACCAGTATTTAAATAACTTATCTTGCAGTTTGCAAAAGAATGATCGTATAATTTAAAACAAAAACACCCATCTAGAAATAAAGAAGGTATTAAAATAAATATTTTTAGTTTGGAGAATTTTTACAGATATAAGTGTCGTCTCTTTCATTGGTGCTAGTTTACCAATAGTGAAACCCAGGTTGGAATTCTTAGCCACCTCTTTAAACATAACCCATTCCTTGAACTCCTGATCTGTCAATTGTTTTGAATCGAATGAATCCAATACTTCGAGAATCTGTTCCCTCTTTTCGGGAACTAATCCACAGATGAAACACGAGGTCATCCACTCAATGATAGTGGAAGGCGTTAGGAAAATCATAATTCTGACATAAATTATGATCTTGTCATTTACTGAAACAATCGCCAAGTAGTAAATGCTTAGCATAATCAGGCAAATTTTGAGTGCTGCTCTTAAGACTAAAATAAGCGCCAGGTGAGAATTCACTTTATTAATCCTGTTCTTTATATCGAGGAACTCCCTTTTATTCCTCAAAAGAGAATTCTTGGTCGCATTCGCCATCTTTTCATTTTGACCTGGTTGATTAGCATACAATGAATAAAATTAGTCTAGAACTTTAAAAAAATATTTTTATTTAACTCACCCGATCTTAATTTTATAAAATCCATTAGGTTGTTCTTGATCACACCCAGTCTATTGTAGGCAGTGAATGAAACCAGCCACATTATCATTGTTAAACTAACATAAACAGAAATTGTCAAGCCAAAACCCAGAAGAGTGTTGAGCTGTTCTAATCTCGATAAATATGGGATGGAGAATACCATGAGTGCAGTTGTTAGCAAGGCCCCAAATATCCAGACAAAAAGTGCCCCTATATACTTGAAATCAATGGGAGAACTACCTTTGTTCTCAATTGCTTGATGTAAAAGTTTCGCCAACTCATAACCCATTATATTAAAATAGAATAGGTCAATATTTCTGCATATATTGAAAAGAAATGCAATTGCTGCAACTATATACGGCAAAAATTTTGTTTGATTCTCAAGGCCTAAATGACCACTAATTGCATCCTTGTCACTCCAATAAGTAATCATATAGTAGAGGTCTACACTCAGATATACCATAGATATGAGATATCCGTAGAGTTTGTAGTATTTATTGACCGATAGTTTGCCGTTTGAGTCGATTACGAGTCCTCCGAATGTGAGACCAAGAACTCGGTGAAACCATAGGATTAGCTGGGTAATTGTTATGGCATTCCTTTGAAACCAATTTAGTGTTCTGAGCTTCCATTCGAATCTCTCTTTCTTTGCCGGAGTTGTTGTGAATAAGCTGTCATTTTTGGTGTAGACTTTCATTTCAATAATATTGATTAACTTTTAGTGAACTTGCATATATTGTTATTCATAATAAAGTTTATCCTTGTAATAATTTTAGATAAATGAATATTTGAATAAACACTATCTTTACTTCAAATTAGCAAACACTCGATTATTTTCCAGGTTAACTCATGATTAGAAGTATGTAAATTCAAATCAAACTTAGTAGGAATATGGTCTTGATCTCACTTACATAAAGAGCCTTATTTAAATACTGCCTAATATGAGCTAAACATTATAAACAATATAAGCCATCGATTTTATATTAAAATATAAGTCAAATGCATTAATATTTTCACGAAAAAGTCATTAGAAATTAGAGCAAAACTTGTCATTAATCACTCACCAGTGACGACCAATTTTCGTTACAGCTAAAAATCAGGGATGCACAAGCTCAATGACTCAAGAGGGGGATCTAGTGGGGTAGTTATTCCAAACATTTCTAGGGGGTCGGAGTTTTTTCTCAGTAAATGTCACTTTGCTTCACTTTGAGAGAGGTATACACCTAATGTTAAATTTTTAAAAATTCTAAGTGTGGTCCTACCAATTTGGGAATCTGAGGAGAGTCCAATCAGTTGGACATCCCTGCTAAAAATTTATAATTGTTGTGCTTCAATTTTAATATTGATTTTATAATTTTATATTTAAAAGCGTTTTAATTATTGATTGAACTGTTCAATCAATAATACTCGAGGTACAAATGTAAGTTTAAAGAAACTTGCGTATAAATGAAAACTGACATTAGATCAAGGGTAAAATAACTAATGTTCCAAGGTTGTTTGCAAAAGAATGACCGTGTAATTCAGAACCAAAACAGCAGCTAGAAAAGGTAAATTATAATTAATCATGAAATCATATTTTTCTAAAATTATTTTGACATACTTAAATAAAATAGATCATCAATCATGAATAATCTAAAGATTTTTCATTGAAAGCCAATAAATTAGATGATTAATGATATAAAAGATAAAAATAAATTCCATTTATTAGAATTTTATTTAAATTATACTGGGATATAATTGTCAGATTTATAATGTTACCTTCAATATTATCTGTACATGTTTGTGATTATTTTCAGGCTAATCTGAATTTAAATTATAATGGTTAAAATACGAACTCTATTTGGTTGAACAATTGAGAAAGTTTGACCACTAACAATGTTAAAATTAGTGTCAAAGGTTAGTTATTTATTAGAATGGTGTAAACCATTAGCAAAACTAAAAAGACACAGAAACCAAACTTTCACTCAGGAAGATGAAATTAAAATTTTTGAGCGAATGGAAAGCTTTGTATCTGGAACCAATTTCCAAATATCAAAGTCATTTAGTAAATATTACAATAGAGAATTCACCAAGAAGAGAATTTATGGCTTCATTTTCTTCAAACTTATCGCACTATCCCAAGCAATACGGTTCTTAATATACCCAGTATTTCGCACCCGATTCGCGAGGGATATAACGTGTAATGCAAATGAAATGATTGCCAACCCTTTCCTATTATCAATTATTCAGTTTTGTGGGGCCGTCGACGCACTACTAATAGCTGTTGTCTTCAGTTATAAGGAATTGAAGGGCGAGAACCCTCTCATTGAATACTTGTACAAGATACAAAACAAATTAACTGGATATGAGTTAAGGCGCAGATATCGTCGCAAATATTTCCAAGGACTGGATATTGTGACAAGGTAATTTTAATATCCTAATAATAATTAATTAAAATGAAATTTGATCTAGATTGATGTGGCCCATATTTCTGAGTTTATGGCCAGTAGCATTTGCAATATTCATATCGCCAGCAATAATGGGCTATTTTGACCCTGAAATGAATTTTCCACTCTATGCTGTAATATTGGTATCAATATGTCATACAATTTGGTGCTGGGACTGTTTAGCATGTGTGATGTGCGCACCATATGAATGTGTGGCAGTAATCGTGTATTTGAGATATCAGTTCAAACAAATCAATGACGACTTTAAAAATGGAATCCGAAGGTCGGATATCAGGATCATTAGACAAGCACTGTCTGATCACAACAGGGTATCGTCAGAAGTTTTTCAAGTCAACAAGGTGGTCAATGGCATCCTCTTTGTCTGTTTAAAGCTAATAAAGCCGACCTTTGTTATGATGGTTTATGCAATTTATGCACCTGGAACAAAATTCCATAGTGCTTGTATTCGTGCCATATATTGTGTGATGGCATTCACTGCAGTTATGTCCTTAAACATAATGTGCTCGACACTCATTACGGCAGCACATGAGCCTTTGAATGCACTTAATCAGTTTTTGGCCAAAAACAGAAGCAAGTTTAGTATTTTGTACAAGTTAAAATTTCAGGGCTTTATTCAGAAATTAGCCGGACCTGAGATTGGTTTACATTGTTGGAATTTGTTTGCCATGACTAAAAATAATTTATTCGAATTTGTTATAGATTCAATAATTAGCTATTTTTTAATTATCAAATTTCTTCAAGATAATGTAATATGATTTGAAAATTATTAGTCGAAGACAGATCTGGATTATTTTAAATTAATTTGGTATTAAATATTTATTAATTTAAATAGATGCAAATATTTATTTTAAAATTACTAAAAAAAATTTAATTACAATTTCAATTAAATCCTATGTATGAACTACATCAGTTTATGACTAACAACAAAAACAAGGTTATCCCTTGTATAAATTGTAAAATTCAGGGCTTTATTCAGAAGTTAGCCGAACAAGAGATGGGGTTTTGTGTTTGATAATTTATTGGAATTTGTTATAGAATCTATAATGAGTTATTTTTTGATTATCAAATTTCTACAAGATAATGTTATGTGATTTGAAAGTTGTGAGCCACAGATATATTTTTGTAAATAAATATTTTTTTAACTTGTAACTTTATTGTCACATTTTTTTTATTTTTTATTACAATTAATTTTGACTCTCATTGGACTCTGAACATGAAGATTGGGAAACAACCTTGTGTATTCTTGTCGTAAGTCTCCGTTTATGCTGTGAGGAACACCCTCACCCTGATATAAACTCATAGAAAGATTCATAGGTCAATACTGAGGTGTGAACTTAGAAACAAAGGTTATTGAAGGCTATTGAACAACAACTGAAATAATTTAAAAATTTTTGGATGCGTCTGATTGTGGGTATACTAACAAAACTATATATTACATTCCATAAATATCGTGAAAAACATAAAGGGAGTAGGGTCAGGTCAAGTGAAGCAGTATGAAGAGGTTGGCTTTCAATTTCAAGATAATTGTAAAACAATTTACCATGGACAACGAAACACACTTTCATAGATTAAATTATTTTTCTGAATAATAGAATGAAATGAAATCTACTTGTGCAAATATTATATTTACTGAAAAATTAGCAAAATTATTGATTTTTGAATCGATATTTTTTTAGCTATTAATTTAACTTGACAATAAATAATTTTTCTACTATTATGACAGAATCTTATATTAGAATTCATAATTATAATTAGCCATGCGCATTAAAAAAACTTTAATATAATATAAATTAGAAATTCGTTTTTAAAATAAATGATCTCGATTGTTGAAATAAATGATCCCAATCATAATAAGCATAATTTGAAAAAATGAACTTATTTATATTATATTCTACAAAAAATAGATCAATAAATTGATTTTTAATAATTTATTTATTCTTAGAACAATAACCAGATTATTAATGTTTTAATTGCGACTCAACTAGCAACTGCAATACTGACAAAGGTTCTAATTATTATAAGAATCTAATTCAATCAACAAATATTTATTCAAGTGCAAATTACTGTAATAACTATACAAGATATTTTTGTGATTGTGTCAATGGCAAATGTATGGGATTAAAGTTGGACATAAATATGGCACTTTAACCACACCTGAAAGATAAACATTTATTTATGGTGACCCCCGAAATGTTGGCCAAGACCTGCCCAAACTCAACTGAAAGATTATTTCATACGAATTTTTTTATACTCTTTATTGAGCAGGTTAAATATAGAGTATAAACTTTGCCTCAATCCCCACTACGAAATCAAGTAAATTCTATTTATTAATGCATGCGTATATTATTTGAATGATTAATACTGTTTTAATTAATTTGAAGGAGTCATATATAAATAGGAGACAGTGCAGACTCGATGTTAACATGCTACGATTAATATACAAATCGTATAGCCTATTAAATAGGTGTAAGGCTGTGACAATAGGAAGTTTAGGGCAAATTGAAAACAACCGGACAATCACTCGAGAAAAAGAAAATGAGATATTTGAGCGATTGGAAAGTGTTTTATCAAGAATGAACTTCCAAATATCAAGAACATTAGAAGAATATCACAACAAGGAACTTAGCAAGAAAAGAATTTTTACCATTATGTTTTTTAGGATGATCGCCCTTTCACAGGGCATACGGTTTCTAATTTACCCCATATTTCGCACCCGATTCGCGAGGGATATAACGTGTAATGCCAACGAATATATGGCCAACCCTTTCCTCATATCAATCGTTATGTTTTGTGGGGCAGTCGACGCCGACCTACTAATAGGTGCTGTTTTCAGTTATAAGGAGCTGAAGGGCGAAAACACTGTAATTGAATGCTTATACAAAATAAAGAACAAATTGACTGGATATGAGTTAAGGGGCAGATATCATCGCAGATATTTCCAAGGCCTAGATATTGTCACAAGGTATTCCTCATGATTTGACACATTGATAATTCTATATATTATTTAGGTTAATGTGGCCAACATTCTTGGTGGTCCTCCCGATTATGGCCACGATATTTCCATCGCCAGGAATAATGGGCTATTTTGACTCCGAAATGAATTTTCCACTCTTTGCTGTTATACTCTCAACTGTCTCTCAGGCACTTTGGTGTTGGGATATCCTAGGTGTTGCGATGGGCACCCCATATGAATGTGTGGCAGTAATTGTGTATTTGAAATATCAATTCAAACAAATCAATGACGACATTATTGATGGCATTCACACGAATAATATCCAAGTCATACGCAAAGCGATTGCTCATCACAACAGGGTGTCGGTCGAAGTTTTCCAAATAAACAAGATGGTTAGCAGTATCATCTACGTTTGTTTGAAATTAATTAAACCGGCTTTCCTCATGATGTTCTATGCAATTTATGCACCTGGTACAAAATTCCAAGGCGCTTGTATTTGCGTTGTATTCTGTATTGTTACGTTCGCAGCCGTTATGTCCCTGAATATAATGTGCTCTACATTAATTACAGCTGCACACATGCCATTGGATGCACTCCATATATTTATGGCTAATAAAAAGAACAAACTGGCAACATTGGATAAGTTAAAAATACAAGGATTCTTGCAAAAGTTAGCCGGACCAGAGATCGGACTATACTGTTGGAATTTGTTTCCAATGACCAAATTTAATTTTTTGGATTTCGTTTTTGACTCGGTGATCAGTTATTTCTTGATTATCGGATTACTCCATAATGGTATCATTTGATGTTATGGAACAGATGGAACTAGCTGCCGGAATTTCTTTTATATAACCATGTGAATATTGTGGCTTAAAATTTATCAATCGATAATTCACATATAAGTTTTCATTTACATATATGTATATGGCTTTTGTTTCGCGAGCAGATGTTACCAATAAAATAAATATTTCCCCTTGGTACACAGGCTTTTTAAACCGATTCAATGCACTTAAAACTCAAAATAAAATATTGGAGCAGAGCCCCGGTACGGGCCAACAGACCCACAAACAGACGCCTCAGGCCCGGAGGCCTTCGGCCAAAAACAG